>BQNB010122818.1:0-20209 GCA_026074375.1 Tanacetum coccineum
TTAATAATTTTCGGCAATTTTTCTTTATTTAGTGAAATTTTAGTTTACATTTTTAGGAATTTAAAATTTGTCTACTTGCTAAATTGTCATTATTTGTTGCTTCTTAATTTCGTAATAATAGCTTATCCAAAATATCTTTGTTCCATTCAAATCAGGATCCGAACCTAAAACGTGGTTTCAATTTCACTAGTCGTTGGGGAAACGACCCGGGTGATCATACTTACCCGGTTAAACATACGTATTTTATATTATATTATATATATTTTTGAGAGTGAATTTTATCAAGGGTAACTTGGTAATCTTCTTAATTTCTCTTTTAAAAGTATTATATTTTATATATATTATAGATACGTAAAACTTACGAATCAATATGCTTGTTTTTGTGTTTTGTGTGTGCAGGTACGGATATAGCAAAAATAACATGAAAACGATCAAAAAGGGCAACCACGAACACAAGGAACGGAAAAGCACAAAAGAAGCCAGGGACTTATTCTGCCAAATCGAAAAGATGTTATATACTAGGGATTGAATTGTAAAAATACTTCACAAAGACAAGGACCATTGTTGCCATTTTCCCAAAGTTACACTCTTTTACCCGTTTTCAGTTAAAAAAAAAGAAAATGGCGCCAAGGGTTTTTGTTACTATTCATCATCACCTTCGCCATTTAACTCAGGGTAAAACAAAGGGCAAGCACTAATTAAGGGTTAAAGTGGACAATTCAAGTGATCTACAACAAGATGGCAGGGAGAAAGATGTCAAATCATGAGTCCTTATTGGTCAAGCTAAGCAAGAATCACACGTGGCAGTTGAGGAAAGCACAAGGAATGGTTAATTTTTGTACTACTTGCTCTCACATAGAAAGCACAACAGCCCAAGCCACGGATTGCCACGCTGGCAATCCGTGTGAGCTAATCATGATCCAAGGGCTCAAAATGAAGATCCAATCATTAGATGAATGGATGGCAGAGATTGATAGGAGCGTGGGAAGATGACTAGAGGCTAGAAGGTTCCTTGGAGTGCTATAAATACCTCACACATTTCACACACACAGGGGGGTCTAGCTTTTCAATTTTAGTTTAAATTGTATTTTTTAGCTTAAGCTTAATGTTTAGTTAGTTTTCAGTTTAAATCCATTGTAATTTTCATTTCAGTAATGTAATAAAGCTTTTAAGATTAATGAAATTTAGTTTTTTCTGTCAATAGTCTCTACTTGCATTCATAAGCTTTCATTCATAAGTCACTTTTACTCATAAGCTCTTATAAGCTCATTATAGCTCTCTCAAGTCTATAAGCTTGAGATTGAGCTTGTTAAATCAAGCCTTAATCATACTTAAGCTTTAAAATCAGATAAACTTAATTACCTTAACTTTGGACTTATAAGCTTTGGAAGGGGAGCTTATCATGGAAGAGCTCCCATGGACTTTACTAGCTTATCCATAAGGATAAGCTAGAGCTTGTAGATGCTCAATTGAGCTTAATTTGCTTCTGTTTAGCTGAAGCCTTTTGTAAGTTTCTTATTTACTTTTCTGTCTTAATTTCTAGTTTAATAATCTGCTTAGTTGCTTAGTTGCTTAATAGTTGTTCTTATCTGCTTATCTAATTGCTTATTTGAGCTTATTTGTGTTGCATTATGCTAAATAGTCATGTTATTTTATTTGTTTTCAGTTTGAGTATCTTGATTCATAGTTTGCTTTAAATCTATCATAAAAGTCTTAAAAAACCAAAAATAGTAGTATAACTCTTAGATCTTAGGTGCTAGCTGAATTAGGTTGTTAATTTGAGTTTACTTAGGTTGGTAATAAGCTAATGATCAACTGGTTTTGAAGTTTTGTTAAGAAGATCTTAATTTCATAAGCTCTTTTGAATCTGTCAAGTCATTAAGGAGTGTTTGGAATTGGCTTGTTTGACCATCAAAAGTCAAAGTGAATTGGTAATATTTCTTTAGTTAGATTAATCTTCATATTTGATTAAGTTTTAAGTAGGTTTGAAGGATTAGAATTAGCTTAAAATCAATTAGTTGCTTATCACATTTGTCTCAGCACCAGGGGACTTTTTACAAACAGCCTTTTTCTTTGATGATAAATTTGATCCCAGCCTTCCTAGGCTTGGATTTTTTTGTTTTGGATGCTAAGTGTTTTTTCACTACTAATGAGTGCATCTATTGCAGGTTTACCAACTAGGTAAACCTGCATTCTTATGTTTGCCTCACATGGGTAGTTTCATCAGTATAGACAGCAATTGTACTACTGATTTTTAAAGCTCCAATTATTTAGTGTTAGTAACTTTTAAGCATTCAAATTCAAGTAGCTTTTTAAATTCATACAAGCCTAATATATTTAGATGGCTTGCCTTTTCTCTCTCTATTTCCTAGCTTAATTTACTAGTTAAAAGTACTTAAAAAGTCCATAAAAATCTCATAAATACGCAAAAACAGTAGTATAGAATATCAGCCTTTTAATTTTAGAATTTAAGTTGTAGTTTCTGATTTTCTTGTTGAATTTATACTTCTAGTTAGAGTTAATTAGTTCTCATAAGCCTCAGTTTCTGCTTGGTTTATTGAGATCTTACTTTTCTTAATTGAGCTTTTTGATTAAATTCTAAGTTCTTTTTTTTTTTCTTTTTTTTTTATATGCAGGTTTATGATCATTAATTCAGTTAGATTAGTGTTATATGGATCATAGCTTGTTAAATTTGATAGAACATACACTGAGATTCTAAATCATTGTTTTGTTTTTAAATTTGAGCTAATTGGAAGTTGTGCAAGCTTTTAAGTCTAAAAAACAATATGAGTGAAAAGCTCACTTTCTGCGAACAGTTTCATTTCAAAAGCCCTAGAGGAGCGTTATTGGGGATGGTAAATAGCTCACGTTCAGCTTACACTTCTTTTTATTAACAAGTGCTTTGAATTATGTCTTAATAGTTTGAGCTTTTGGTTTTCAAAAATAAAAAAAATGCAAAAAGGTGTTGCCAGACTCGAACCCACGACCTCTCCCACACAATACACACGTCTTACCAGTTTGCTTCAATAGCTCATCCAACCATTACCTGGCACAATAATTCTTTATAATTCATTTTGCCAAATAATCCTTATAAGCTGTTACAGCTTAGTTCGTGGCTTATTTGATAAGCTGGGGACTTTGGGCTTTTTTTCTTAAGATTTAAATAGTTTAAGCTGATTTTTTGTCATTTTCCTAGAATTTTTAGTTCATTTAGTATTTTTAATTCTTTTTATTTTCATTCAAAACTTTAAAAAATCATAAAAAATAGAAAAATAATCTAAAATATATAAATCTTTTTTATAAATTTTCTTTATATCCTAAATTTTCAAGAAAATTACTTTTGCTTTCGTAGGGTTTAAATTGCAAAATTTTGTTTTCTAAAGAACGGGATTCGTTCTCGTTTTCATTTTTCGTGTTTTAACGTTCATTTTAACTCCGTTTTTGTTCTAATTTTATTTAAACTTACTTTTTAGTCAATTTAAGTCCATTTAAAAAGAAAAACTCAATTTAGGTTTAATTTTATAAATTTAGGGTTTGTAGCTTCCGTTTAAGGTTCCCGTTATGCGTTTTTAGTTAAAATTTAAATTCCCGTTGTTTGTTTTCATGCTTAATAGTTAGAGCTTGTTAATTTTAATTGTTAAAAGTAGATAATCAAATCAACTATTGTTTCCCATTCAAATCATTGTCCGAACAACAAGCGTAGTTTTAATTTCACAAATCGTTGGGGAAAACGACCCGGGGAATCATACTTCCCGGTTAAGATACGTATTATATTATATTATATATATTTTGAAGAATTTCCTTTTCACCTTTGTCCTCAAGGGTAATTTGGTAAATTTTTCATAGTATTATATATTATAGTATTTTATTGTGTATAAAACTACGAATCAACCTTTGAATGAGATTTTCTGAATTTGACCGAATTCCTCAAGAGTGAAGGAGAATGACTTATTTTTAATGACGAAGTTGACAACAAATTGACCCTCGGGATTATAGGTAAAAGGTAGTTGACAGTAAAACTCGAGAACAAAGCGAGGTACAATTTGTTCGTTAATGTCTAACAAACAATCAAAGCTGATTGACTCAAACTTAGCCCGAATATGACTCATATTTTCGAAGTTTGGACTTACAACCCTTCCCTCATGAAAGTACCATTTTTCAAGATTTGCCATTGTGTTTAGCAAGGGTTGATTAAATTCATTTGATATTAGGGGTATGTAGTTTCGTGTCTTTTGATGATCTAGACCGGTAGCTCGAGGCATTGTTACCTAGAAAGACATAAACAAGACCATATTTTAATCGCTTATACTTGTATTGATGTTTTGAGTTCGTGCCTAGTGTGTGCCTATATGCAACAAATGTGGAGTAACGATTAACTCGACCTAACCATAAAATCCTAAGAGTTAACCCAAACACTCCTTAATTTGATTTTGCTCATCCAAACAAGTCAAAAAATACATATGAATTATGTATCTCGAAATTTGTTCATGAGATCATTATGCATGTGTTTGAAAACGTTTTTAGGTTGTATTGACAATGCATAACAACAATTTTATTATATTCCTAACGTGAGTGATTTAAAAATAAAATTGGGGTTTTAGTTCAAAATCAATTTTTCTACAAGCTCATTAATATGTGCAAATCCTATGTCTACGGGAAGCATATTAGTTGTACATTGTATCCTAGTAGTTCTAATTGTACAAAATTGAAAGAAAAATGGAAAATCCCTAATTTTAATTTTTGGTGTTCATCATGAACCCTAGACTCAAATTGAAATAAATTGATGAAATGACTTACAATTGATGATCTTTGTGATGTTAGGATTGATTATTAGTGTTGATTTGATCTTCAATTGATGTTTAGATGGTTGATTTTGAGTTTTGGTGGGTTTTGGGTCGTGTTCGTCGAGTGCAGCAGGTAAGGGGGTGTTTGTTTTTCTGTTTTGAAATTTTTTGTTTAAGTGTCTTATTTTGTGACTTGCTGGTGGCGATCCCATATTTACTGGCAGTCCCAAATATATTGGGTGGCCGCCTATATGGGGGCCGCCCTCAGTTAAGGGTTTTTGAACTTGGTTTTTGACAAAAATTATACGAATAGGAGTGAAATTTTAATTTTCATTTCACAAATTAAATATGCTTAAAGTACTTCGGATGAAGTATTTAAGTTGTCACGACACGGAATGGAACACGGACTAGAATTGAGACAGAAGAAAGAGAAGCGGACTAAGACAATTTTTGAATGTTTCTTCATCTTCCTAAACCAAGAACGTAGATAGTTGTAAACTCTTCAACTTTAGGTTTTGAAAGATTGTCGGCCGATGTTGTCGATGGATGGCACATTTTTCGATTGGAGATTATGTCCTTTCTGGACATTATACACGAAGAAAGTGGTTGAACGTATTTCGATGTAGTTTGGTATGATAAATGTTGCAACCTGGTTTTTGCTAAGGTCATCGCGCCTTTGTTGTTGCAACATGATAGGAACGTCGTCGATCGTACTTCGTATCGATGAGACTTGTTTACATCTATAGTGCTTGTTGACATTCGTTTCTGGCAGCTTACGTATTTGGTTTTGTAGTGGATATAGCAAGCAGCGGTTTATTCTTCGAAGAACACAAGGAAGTTCAAACAACATCCCACGAACGTACAAATACCGCTAGTGCTCTTTCGATCCACATAATCTCCCGCTGATCAAGTCGCATTTACTACGGTTTCTATGTCGAGTCCCCTTAAGGATACCATAATCCTAAGGCATAGTGGCCTTTAATGTATCAGAAGAAACGCAAACCGCTTCAAGATGAGAGGTTCGGGAGCCTCTTGGAAGCGCACAGAGGTAGACACTAAACAGATATCGGGCCCTACTTGTTCGTTAGGTATAATAAACTATCTATCATGCCTCGATACTTGGTACTATCTACCAAATCACACTCTTTATCTTTCGTGAGTTTAGTATCGGAGGACATGGGGGTTTTCATTGGTTTAGACTCTTCTAGACCAAATTTCTTAATCATTTCTTTAATATACTTAGATTGATTAAAGAAAAATACCATCTTCCATTTAATTTTATATTGTAATCCAAGGAAAAGTTAAAGTTTCACCCACCATGCCGTCTCGAACATCGTCATGCATGATTTTGGCAATGTACATCACACAAGTCTTGACAATCAAATCGAATATAATTTCATCGCCATATATTTGCACAATATGAGAATTGAACTTTTCCTTCCCCCTTAAAAGTAAAAAAAGGAGTGTTATCTAACATTTCCTATTTTATATTCATGTTTAAAAAAGAAAGCTTTTTAATCTATCATAGCAAGCTTTAGGGTGCTGTTAAGACCATATAGTGCTTTCTTTAATTATAAACATGAATCCGTTTTTCGAAATCAATAAATCCTGAGGTTTGTGCCACGTATACCTCGTCATTGATAAAACCGTTCAGGAATGCACTTTTTATGTCTATTTGGAATAGTTTAAAATCTAAGGCACAAGCATAAGCTAATAATATTCTAATAGACTCAAGTCTAGCAACCGGGGCATAAGTTTCATCATAATCGATGCCCTCTTGTTGGTTGTAGCCTTTGACAACTAACGCTAGCTTATTTCGAGAAACAAATATCCGTTCTCGTCTAACTTATTTTTAAATACCCACTTAGTTCCTATGATTGTCATATTCCTAGGTTGAGGAACTAACTCCCAAACTCGTTAGCAACGAATTGATTTAATTCTTCTTGCATGGCGACTATCCAACTTTCATCTCCTAATGCTTCATTCACATTCTTAGGTTCTATAGTTGATATAAAACAAAATAAGTTTACTTTGGTTTTGGGCTTGGATCTAAGGTTCTTTGGTATGTTTTCCTATATACATTTCATACTGGGTGTTTTTTTCCTAGATTCATAATGTTGATTATTTCCATCAACCTCTAAAGTTCACCTACAATGTCGTTTCTAGGTTTTTCTTTCGGTACTAACCTTAATTGCTTCTTCTTCACTAAGTCCTCATCCACCAAGGTAGATGTTTTTATAGGTGGAGGATTTCATTCGAATGTTAACGTATTTTTTTGATTTTGATTTTTATTTTTTTTTTTATTAAAAAAACGTTTGGGACATCTTTGACTTTCTAGTGTGTTTTGTTTAGATGATCTATGCTTTACTATTTTGAGAATAACCTAAAAAGACACCTTCTATGACTTTGGGTTAAACTTGTAAGGTAGTCCTTTTGTTTTAAAATGAAGTCATATTGCTCACCAAACACTCTAAAATAATCTAGTGTAGGTTTTCTACCTCTTAAGAGTTCATAAGGTGTTTTTCCTAGAATGGCTCTAATGAGAATTGGTTGAGAATGTATGTTGAAGTATCTACGCGTACAACCAAAACTTTTGAGTAATGATGCTATATCAAACATAGTCCTACTCATTTATTGAAGTGTCCTATTTTTTCCTTTCGACCATGCCATTTGATTGAGGAGTGCGTGGAGCCGAGAAGTTATGTGTAATACCGTTGGTATTGCAAAACTCTCCAAATTGCACCTCATTATCAAATTCTCTATCGTGGTCGGTTCTAATTGAACACTAATTGAACACCTAATTGGTTTGATTTCCTACTTAAACAATTTAATTGATCGACAAGACTTTAGTGTTTATCCATAAGAAATCAGTCCAAAGGGTCCCTAATAGTCATCTACTATGACTAGGGTGTAATGGTTTCCTCTGTAACTCCGTACGGCGGATGGACCGAAGAGATCCATATGGAGAAGTTCTAAGCATCTAGTCGTTGAGACTATATTCTTAGCTTTGTGACTAGCGTGAGCTTGTTTTCCAATTTTGCAAGCATCACAAAAATGTTGATCAAACTTAAGCTTAGGTAAGTTTCTAACTAATTCCTTAGAGGCCAACGATTAAATGAGACACATATTTGCGTGTCCTAATCTCCTATGCCACAAGGTGGAATTTTCATCAATCGTTGTTAGACAAATTTGATCCTTTGGCTTATTTCCTAATACCTTTACCTATGACTTTACCGTCCTTAGTGATTTCACTATCATGTTCAGAAAAAGTTACTCTACACTTATTGTCACATATTTGTCCTATACTTAGCAAATTAAATCCTAAGTTATCAACATGTTCTACATTATCTATTTTGAGAGAGTCATTAGAAATCGTACCTTTGCCAATGATATTACCGCAAAGATTACTACCAAAAATGACATTACCTCCATTATATGCCTTGTAAGTAGAGAAGAGTTTTCGGTTACCCGTCATATGCTTAGAGCATTCGCTATCCTTGATCCATTCGTCGGGCTCCAAGTCGACTCCAAGGCATATCTATTTATTTATGACAATAACTCAAACATTTGGTCCCCAATATCTCATGGGTCCAAAGTTTGTTTAGTAGCCAAACATCCTATGCATTTGATGCAATTGTGGGATGTAAGAATGGAAGAGCATATTTCTCAAAGGCAAGTAACTTGGATCTGAACTTGTTCAACTACGGGAAAGCCATGAGGTTGGTTTTGTCGACCAACGTGTCTTTTTGGTTGCGGTGTTTTAGGACGAGAATAATTATTATTGACTCTTCTAGGAGGTTTAGTTTTTGATCTAAAATTGAGTTTTGAAAATCCAACTCTGGGTTTAGATAATGGCTTATAGAATTGTTTAACTTCATTGTCACTAGCAACAGGAATTTTGACTTTGTTTATAATTATGTGTTTTGGTCTAGGACCTAAAATAGATTTTTGAAAAGACACAGATTTCTCAGATCTAGGCGTTGCTGGTGGCGGTTCCATATTTATTTTGGGGGCCGCCTGAACATTAAGGGGCCCGCCCATATTTATGGGACCTCCATCAGGAGACGCCTTTTTTTTAACCTTTTACAAATTTTATTTCCTTAGTTCTACTAGATGATGCTTCAAATGAATTAAACCCTAAACCTAATTTATCACCGGAGGGTTTTTGATTATTTATCATTTCATTTAAGCAATGTGTACTCTTTTCAAATTTGTTTAATCTTAGTCTAATTCAACTTTTAGTTTTTCATTCTCCAATTTTAAGTACAAGACTCTTTGCACAAGTCGAGATCAACTCCGTTATTTTTCTCGAGTGTGGACAATTATCTTTTTAATCCGTCTAACCATTTTCTGACAGTTCTAGTAGCTTTTAATTTTGTTTTTAGTGATTATCCCTTATAGACACTTTTGCATAACTAATCATATTCTTTCTAAGCTAAATCATCAATTGAAAGTTTTCATCACTAAAATAAGAAGATTACGGAACATAATCTCACTTAAGCGTGAGCTACGAAGACATGTTTTCATCTTTGTCCTTTCATCATCTCTTCACCGCTATCAGCATCCCAAAACCTCCAACAAATGCTCTTTGGTTTCTTGTTCTCTCGGTGGCTTTTGACATTCTGACAATAAGATATTGATTTGTATCTCCGCCTAAATCACTTCCCCCCCACCTTAGTATTTTGTTTTACCCCCCCCCCCCCCCCCCCCCTTTTTTTTATTTTTTTTCCCCAACCACTATTTTTTTCCTGTTTTGTTCGTCATCGGCTACTTGAAAGGTCTTTTTGTCATTCTGATGTTGTCTTATGAATATACCTCTTCTCTTAAAGAACTTCTTGAAGTCTCTTACCGCCATGGCGTACTTTTCGTCTTCACTACCGGAAGTCGAAAACTCTTCATCACTAGATTCTTTCTTATCCATTAAAGCAAGAGATTTTCTTTCAACTTTTGCTTTGACTATTTCAAAATCTTTGTTGATGAACACTCATGGTCAATTGGAAGTTTCCAATAAGCTCAACAAGAGATAGTGATGTCAAGGAATCTTTTTATCGACTCCTCAACGCTTGTACCTTTGCACTTCCCCCCATTTTTTAAGTAATGTAGAGCCTCTGAGAATGCTTCCTTTATTATTCTTACTAGAATAACCTTCATCAAGGGCTTTAAGACTAGTAATAATAGTATTAAATCTAGCAAAAACACTATCTATAGATTCGTCTTCGGAAATGACAAATTGTTCATATTGTTGAACCAAAAGGTCGATCTTATTAATTTTGACTTGGCTATTACCTTGATGGGTGATTAACAAAGTTTTCCAAATTTCTTTTGCTGTGTTACACATGAAAATTCTTTCATATTCTTTTCTTGGAAAAGCATTGTAAATAACCATTTTTGTTTCACTATTTTTCGCAAGTCTTTTTTTGAGATCATCGGTTTGTTTTTCAAAAGGGATAACCTCATCTAATTTGGTTTCCGGATTTTGTACAATAGGTTGAAAATCACCATTGGTAATAACATGCCAAAGATCTAGATTTTTTGATTTAACATATGTCTCGAATCTATTTTTCCAATAAATAAAACTATCCATTTCAAAGAGTGGTGGTCTTTGCATAGATTGCCCTTCTAGATATTTGTCGGAATCCATATATCGATCCAAGCTTTAAAATACAATATATTTTAAAAATCTTGAGTGACCTTGCTCTGAAACCAATTGTGGAAACTAGAAGGGGGGTTGAATAGTTTACACGTTTGTTTTACGTTTCAAAAGTTTACTTTCAAAAATATATAGATCCGAGTTATATGTTCAATCAAATCACAATATGAACAAGCAATATCTATCTAAACTAAAACACGATAATCAACAATAATAATGTAAAGAGTTAAGGAGAGAAACAACCAAACTAAGACACCAAGATTTTATAGTGGTTCGGCTACGAAGCACCTCTTCGCCCTACTCCACTCCCCGAGTATCCGACTCGAGATTTTACTATGTCAACAAGCTCCCTTTAGGCGGAAAAAACCGTTTACATGTCGCTTACGTTATTTTCCGACACTAAGCTAAATGTCGAATCCTAATCTTAGCTAGAACCAATCTACCACTTCACAAGATATACACACTCACACGATCTACTCTATCGAATCTATACGATATCCGAATCACACAAATACACAAGATAAATACAATAGAGTTTTGGTACTTATAAGAAAAGAGGAGAGATCACTAATTAACACTTCATTTCTTGACGAATACGAGTGTTCTTCTCTTGCACTTAAATAAGAGGGAAGAGATAAGAAGAAGAGATTAGATCACTTGAAACAAGATCTAAGTATGTTAGTGATCAAGAGTTTTAGTGAGAGAAAGAAGGTTTAGAGAGAGAAAGAAAAGACTGAAAAATTTCATGCAAAGAGGAATGATTTTTCTACTGGGAATGAAGCAGTATTTATAGGAAGGGAATCCCAACGGCTCTCTGGGGGCGGTCCCGGCGGTCCCTTATATATAAGGGGGCTGCCAGGCCTATAAGGGGGTCGCCGCCTAGACTCCGCTCCTTTTTTTGTCTTTTTTTGGGAAGGTTGTATCTGGTGTAGAAGCTTCCGTTTTGGGGGAAAATTTTGAATTTCAAATTTTAAGTTTTTAATAAAACTTTTTATTTTAATTAGAAAATATTTTGTAAAAGTATTTTTGAAAAAATACTTTTGTAGAATTAAAAGTGAGGATTAAGAGAAAAATATTTTCTTGATCACTAATCATGCTTAATTATTTTGTTTGTCCATACCTTAAGTGATCACTAATCTTAGAAATGAAATTTTACATTTAATAATTTGTAGACGTTTATTTTTATTGTAAACGTTTTTACATTTTGTTATTATCAAAACGTTGAGAGGTCGAAAAATATAAATAACGTTTTTAGGCATTATTTGTATTAACAGGCGTATTGGTGAAAATTCAGAAATCTTCAAATGTCTTCGTTTTAGATCCAAATTACGCGCCTTGTAGCGTGTCTTCACAAAACACTCCTGAATTACTGTATTTATCAACTTTAAAGTAATTAAGTACCAAATAATGCAATAATTATATAAAAGTGGGCAAAACAGATGGGATAAATGATATAATAAAGTGACGTTATTTGATGTCATCAAATATCCCCCACTTGAATCCTAGTTGTCCTCAAGTAGACCTTAGAAAAAGTTTTGGTTTATGAAAATGTGTCCCAACCGGAGTTGAGGATTGTTTTCGTTTAAGCATCGTTTTGTTCTAATCACCTGTACATGACCAAGGACCTCACGAAATATAGAAATGAAAACACTCAGATCACTCAACTAATCTAGGGTGAAACATTTAAGTAGTACGCTCAATTGCTTGGTCGTGATTAGCTTCGTATCATAGGCTTGGCAAGGATACACATCTCCACCGCTAAAGCTAAGTAAGAACAAGTCAAAAGCTGAATTGGGTTAAGAAGGCTTACGGTTAATCATTCAACATTCTTTCACCATAAGTACCACACGAACAAGGCAGTTGTATCGTATATACATGGCCGTAACGACGTAATAGACATATACAATCCGAACACATCCATATTCGTGTTTAACCAGCGGTTAGGATAAAGAGCGATATAGGGTAGGGAGCTTCTAACTTTCACCAAAAGTCATCATCCAACAAGGCAGCTGAGACATGCATATATGGCCGTAATGATGGAATAGACATGCATGCTCGAACAAGTCCTCGTTCAATTAGACACTAAGGTTAGTTGCTAGGAAGGGAAGTAAAATGGGTGTTAAGTAAAATTCACGAAACAAATAGATTAAGCCAACAAATAAGGTACGATTGCTAGTAACTTTCCCCTGACCGTTCCATGACAAAGACTTGAACATATAGACAAACGCCTTGATCACAGAAATGACAAAGACAACCTAAGTTGGCGTTCCCATAACGGTCAACTTCCCTTACATCCCGTTCTTTACATACGTTTACATAAGTGGTGATATCGGCTACTTTTTACAAGACTTTACTCGTTGATTTTTGTAACGTATCAACGAATAATCGATCCTTCCAAGTGATTCCTTCAGTATAAACTTCCTTTGAACCAACTATTTTTTCTTTCATCTTTCTCTCTTCTTTTTTTTAAAACAATACATCATAAATCTTGGTTTGGTTTCCCCGTCTTCACTATCATAATTCATCCGGATAATCTTTTTCTTGTAAAACTTCTTCTTCAGACATGATTCATAATCGCAAAAGTAGCGAAACTTACGAGCTACATATTTTTACTATTGCATTGTGCAATTTCCCTACCATTACAGTGATAGAAAATTTTTACTTTGACACAGAAAATACAAGACTTTACACGAAAGCAACTAGCAACATTGAGAAATAGGCTTAATCTACACGGTAGGCTAAGGTACAAAGGTGTAACGAAACATATAATATGGTTTACAAAAAGAAAGGAATGGCTCAACAGGTTGTTCTAGGGGATTTTACTCTAAAAACGAGAGTAATCAAGGGTTACACGGGAGTTTAACTAACCCGTGAAGTTAGTTATTTTTACGACATGTAGGCTATTTGGTTTAATCCTAGAAATTTATCAGTTGAACATGTTCTTCCATCTAAATCCATAGTACTAATCATGGCTGTCTCGAGTGATATACCAGGCCAAGTTCTAAAGTCCACTACATCACCGACACACTCATAATTTTATGGAATTTAGTAGACAGTTAGAAACGGAATAGGCTTAATTCTCATAATATGTATCAAGGGTTATAGTGTGATAGGTAATGTAACTAGTGATTTTTACAAAAGTCATGCTGAAATTTTTTTAAATTTTGACCGTTTTAAGTACTTTGCATGTTATTTTGTAAAAAAGAAGACAAGTACGTTCTAATTCTCCATTCATCCACTTAAATTATACAACGTCCTCATTGTATAGATAAAACAATTAAATAATAAGGGAATATAGAATTAGAACGGAAAACTCCCTGATGTTTTGCTCGTGATAATTCTCCATGATGAGTCATTGAGCAAAAGGTGTGTTGACTAGGGCTTCGGAATGGCCGGATAAGTTCAACACGTGTCTTTTTTAGCATATACCATATCATAGATTTAGCAAGGTCCTGTAAAAGGTTAGAAGACAAGTGCAAATTCTATCTCGCTACATTGGTACAAGAAAACAATTAAAATGACCGGGTTGTCTCCCGGGAAGCACTTTTGTTTCAGCTGGTCTTTAAGTTCGACCTTTCTCCTTTCTTTTTCATTTTGCAATGGTTTCGGGATTTTAAGCCTGTAATCAATCAATGGGTCATGTTGCTGAACTTACTACCAGTCTTGATTCTATCACACATAAATAAACTGATCATCAAATATTATATACATCAAAAGGAAATCGGTAAGTGTTATAAATGTGATATACAGTACAGAGCAACAAAAGATAATAACATAAAAGGAAAGAGATCAAGGGTCGGGCTGAGCATCGGTATGAGGGGCTGCGGAGGTGCTAGCATCGCCCGTCCTAGGCCTGACACGCCTCCGGAAGGACAATCCTGAGCTACCTACGAGGGTACTATCGAATGGCTGATAGGTCTGGCCACTGGCGTCCATAAGTTGTGTCATGCAGGAGATCAGCCAGGTGGAGACTCTAGACTACTCGATGGTAAAGCTCGTGACACCTCCTCGCAGGCCCACAACATCACGCCGTAAGTCGTGTACCTCCTCCTCAAGCCTCTCAATCCTTTGTGACATAGTATGGGGTTGTGGAGCTGGTGGAGGTGCCTGTGCTGGTGCTGGTGCTAGAATCTTCAGAGCAACCTCCTCAGCTGTCTGACCAGCCTCATCGGCCTCTAGAGCACTAGCTGCAGCAACCTGTTGCCTCTATGGTCCCTGGGCTTCCCAAGCCTATGTGTCTCCGTACCTCATGCAGATGTGGAGCCTCCCAAGCTCATGTAAATCAATCAATAGGAGCTCTCGGGTGACTACCTGCAGCCCTCTCAATCCCTCGTCACTAACCAGCCTAAAATGCTTAGCCAAACGCCTAATAAAGTGCCCTCTTGACAGCCCGGTCCCGCTCTTCCTCCCCTCTGCATGCCTAAACAGATAATGAGCTAAAAGATGTGGGACGTTGATAGTCCCACGGTCCATGCTGCAAAGGTAGAAGAGATCAACACCGGTCACCTTCTCAGGTGCCTGCCCCCTACCAAAAATACTATAAGCAATCATCCTGTGGCATAGCCTCCTCACATGGTCTCGAATAAGAACATAAGAAGGGGTGGGGCCTAAGAAGTCTTTGTTAGATGAGATCTCCATCCAATAATCCTTAAGATCCCCCTTGTCGGGATCAATCTATCACTTCCAGCCCAGTAGGCTCCAAACCCAGCCTCTGCCATCTCCTGCTCCGTGTGTAATCCTAATGCCAAGATAAACTGTCTCCATGTCATCCTCCTCATAACACCTCCTAACTGAAAGCATAGGGTATCAGCAGTATCCAAATCCATCATTGTATCACTCGTCCTGCAGGTGCTGAGAAACTCCAGAATAAACTCTCGGACCAAAGGTGATCGAATCTCGAACAATCTCCTCCAAGCATGACTCACGAACACATGCTGCCCCTCCCTAGAATATACCATCCCCAACCTCACCGCTAGATCCTGTCTCATCTCGGGGGTTAATCCCGCAAAGTGTAATATGTGAATCCGGTTAACCGGTCTGCCCCAAATCGTCTCGAGCCTCTGCTTGTAACTGTGCCTAACCCCCTCGTTGTACTCCTCTATCTGATATCTAAGCCATGGGTGCCTCAGATCAGCAGCTGGTAGTGGTTCTATATCTAAAAAATTAACTAGATTAGCAAACATTCTGTGAGAGGTACAATACGGCGTATTCATAGAAGGATACGCCGCATATAAGGGTTTGGTTACAATACGTCGTATGTCTGTAAGAGGATACCGCGTATGGGGATTAAAACATACGCCTTATATTAGGTCAATACGCCGTATTCAATGTTACATGGATACGGCGTATAGAGGTTAAATAAGATAAAACAGAGTTTGGTTCCATGGGAGTATAAACATGTTTACACCCTAATAAACCATACTCTTTAAGAAGTTCAAGACAATATTTTCTTTGAGAAAGACAAATATCATTACCGGTCTTAATAACTTCAATTCCAAGAAAGTATTTAAGATTTCCCAAATCCTTAATATTAAATTTTGATTTTAAGAAAATTTTAAACTGATCAATTTCATTCACACAGTTACCAGTTATCACAATGTCATCAACACAGACAAAATGTGTCCTTTTATAGGGAGATCCTTTTCTAGTTAGACTTCTTGCAATGAAAGAACCGTCCCTTCCTATTTGTTTGTCCTATCAGATAGAAAGAGAGACCTCAAGGAGCCTTCTTAACCATTTTAGAGGGCGGGGGTGAAAGAGGGGGGGTTGTAAACCGGATGTATGATTGAGTACATGATGAATAATTGATATTTGCAAAACAAACCATGTAATTGAGAGGGAGTAGCAATAGATATTAAGTTTTGAAAAATGTAACTGTGATGTGTACATATCTGAATTTCCTAATTATATAATAATAAGGTTATTAAATAAAATAAACAATTAATCGTAAAGCAGAATATAAGCATGAAATAATTAATAACATGAAATAAACAAAATTAACCATGAAATAAGCATATATAACCTGATATATCATGTAAAAGAGAAGCAATTTTACCAAAATCGAGCCCTAATTATCGGTTGCTTACAAACCCTAGATTCACTATTCTTTAAAATTTTACTTGTTAAATCTGAAGTCAAACCCAGACATTATATATGTAATTTAGAGTTATGTTGAGTTGGATACTTTGATGTGTTGTGGGGTGAAAGTGAATATCAGATCTATCTATAAAGTTGTGTTAGGTAACTTAACTTGGGTTGATGTGTGTGGTTAAGTTGGTCTATTAAAAAAATTAAGTCATTTTATCATATTTAAAAAAATAACTTTTGAATTTTTGAATTTTTGAATTTTTTTATTTAATCGAGGAGTCTATAAAAAAGATTACAGCCGTCGGCCGCATAAAAAATAGTCAACAATGAGACCCACTTTTCATATAAAACAAAAAATCAAAGCAGCCGCATAAAAACTTCCTTAGTCTACAAACATGTCCTATCAGTCGCATAAAATAGTCTACCTACCCACTGAACACTTGTCAAATGGGTAATGAAGTCTATTATTCTATGAGTTAATGAGTCTATAAGTCTATTAAAAACCTTTTTAAAAAACACTTTTTGTTTGTCTATAGACTTGAAAAACCAAAAAAATGTCCATATTTTTGGAATTATCCCTTACAATAATCAGCTAGGTGAGTAGTTTTAAGATAAACCAAACATCTAATAAGTTGCTAAATGTTTACAGAATGAGGTGGGTTACCCGCGCTTCGTCGCATGGCGCAAGAGATTAACCCTGCAACAGACCGTCCAACAAAAAGACGCAATAACAAAATTGGGGTTCATAAATCAACTTACGAGGTCGTTTAAGATGCGGTAGATTCGTCTTAGTAATGAATTTAGTGTGTGTTTTTATGAATTTAGTGTGTGAAATTGAGAGAAAATGTATGTGGATTTTGGGTGAAAAATGAAGATAGATCTATACGAAAAGATGTCGTTCCATGAGGAACCTTTTTTTGTTACTTGGAATGTTAGTTTGTAGTTGCTACAGATTTGCCTCTCAAGTTTCCACTATTTACAAAATTGTCATCGCCCTTTTTGATCTTCATATTTTGATCCAATGGTTAGGAGGGCTTCTAACCCTTTTCATCAAGGCTGTCAAGATCGCGATCCCACCTGGGATCGTTTTTGTCTTTACAAGATTGAGATCGTAAGATCGGATCGAGATCGTAAGATCCTACCAATTTATCATGTTCTGTAAGCAACGGATAAACGAGTCAAACTATTTTTATTTCTACTCATCATCAAATATAAATTTATATAATATCCTCTTGAAAATGTCAAAGTTCAAATTTAAAATACCAAAGTAAAAGTAAAACACAAAAAAGTCAAGTTTCAATCGTCACATTCACGATTTAGCGGAATAAAATTACATAACATGCGTAATAAACGTCTCAAAACAAAGTACTTCACTAGTATCACTACAATTAAGCTATCTGAATTAAAACTTAAAGGTTAATAGTTAAAACTATGAAAAGGTAAAAGAAAAAACAACAATTACCTGTAAGAAATTTTTTGCTTAAGGTAACTAGAACATGAGAAGAAGAACCCTAATTTGTTTCATGTAATTTCAATTTGGGGAAAGTAGATAATTAGGTTTATTGATTAGAAAATCTAGGAATGAAACGTCAATACTTGTTACTAAGATCAGCGGACTCGTATTCTTCTTTTTTGGGCCTAAAAAAAGTAATGGGCTAGTAAGTATGTAAGTCAATAAGTTAGGAACTTGGTAATTTGGTAAACTCGTATCGACACGCGATCCTACGATCTTACGCGCGAGTTTACGATCCTACTTGCGATCCTACCTCTGATGCGATCCTACACGATTTTATTAGGTGAACACGTAAGATCGTACGATCTTACGTGTAAACTCGCGAGTTTGACAGCCTTGCTTTTCATTATAACACACTTTTCATTAATTACATACATACATACATGCATATGCATGCATGCATATGCATACATACATACATGCAAGTATACATACATACATACATTGTAACATCCAGTAATTTTCGGAATTTTTAAATGACTATTTTATCCTTTGACTTTTTGGGTCTGACTTGACTTTTTGACTTTTGGTTTTTTATTTTCACATAAAAGCAATTACCGCGTAACCGGTCAAATTTTCGGATCATATTTTAAATAATAAATCATATTTATTGTTACATCTCTCATGTGCAAGCTATTTTAACTTATTTGACTTGAAAACGAAAAAGATACATGTTATTCCTAAGCTTATTTATAAAAAACGAGCAGCTAAATCACGTTTTCACGATTCGGACCCTAAAGCAATTTGATGTAAAACGATATTTCAGACAACTTTTTAGTTTTGACCGAGACCCGAAAACAGTCAGAAAATGACTGAAATGCCCTCGCAAATTTATAGAAACGCGAAAATAATTAAATAATATTTAATTATCACTTTTTATTAAATAAAAATATTTAATAAAATTGTTATCATTTTATTCAGTAACGTTTATTAAAGACGCAAATATACGAGTAAAATATCATTTTACGGACGAAGTTTATCAGTTATATACAAATAAATAATAAACGTTTTGAATAAAGTTTATAAAACGTTTATGAAATACTATCAAGTAAATACTCATTTTTATCGGAAAAATAATTTGAAAAACAATGGCGCAAGTTTCGTGACTCAAATCGACCGTTAACTAGATCAAATGAGTCCCGAACCACTATGTTACAAAATAATACTCAAAAGTTACACCTTTAGTCCCTGTGGTAATATTTACATAAATCACCCCACATTATTTGGCACTTGTCATTTACTTTTAAAGTTTTAATATAAATAAAAAATTTATAAAAATTTTCATTTCATTCTTATATATACAACACACACACATACATGTGCCCTCCTCTCTCTCTCTCTTAATTTCCGGCAGCCACCTCCACCCCACCCACCACTCAGCCACCGCGGCCGCCACCTCCGGCCACCGGAAAAGTTTTTCGGCGAGTTTTCTGGCCGAAACCAAAATCGCTCCCCACCACCGGATGTACCCGATCCCCTCATCCACGCGCCTCCACCGCCGCTGCCAACCCTCTACCGCCGCTCTATCACCACCACCCATTCACCACCACCTCCACCACGATTAGGGTGCGTTTGTTTTTATAAAAAAAACACCACAAGGGTGTTTGTTTCGGTGGTTTTTATACCCACCACAAGGGTGCGTCGGCCCCGTGTACCGCCACCCCTAGGGGTGCGTGTGGATGGCAACCACCCACGAGGGTGCGTTGGGTTTGGCTCGAGCATCGAGAGGGTGCGTTTCGTTTGAGATAAGCACCACAAGGGTGCTATTTGGTTTGATATTAAGCACCTAGGGTGCGTTTGGTTTGCACCGTAGCGGGTCGGTGTGGTTTTGCACCAACCAGGGTGCGTTTGGTTTCGGGACAGCCATAGGGGCGTTTGTTTGTTTCGAGTTTATCAGCCCACAAGGCTGCGTTTGACTTGTTGTACCAAAAAGGGTGCGTTTGGTTTTCTTGAAACATAACTTAAGGTTCGTTTGGTTTAACAAAAACGCACAAGAGGTGCGTTTGGTTGGCAGTTTCACAACAAAGGGGGTGTTTGATTGTTCTAAACCGCACACGGGTGCGTTTGGCTGTTAAACAGCCACTTAGGGTGCGTTTGGTTGTTATTAAAACCACATAAGGAGGTGTTTGGTTAGGCAGTTAACCAAACAGGGGTGTTTGGTTTGCTGGATAACAC
>BQNB010122819.1:1447-20209 GCA_026074375.1 Tanacetum coccineum
GCCGTTTCCATCATATGCGACAACAAAGGCGCGATTGACCTTAGCAAAAACCCAGTGCAATATTCTCGTACCAAACACATCAAAATTCGTCACCACTTTCTTCGTGATAATGTTCAGAAAGGACATATCTCAATCAAAAAAGTGCCGTCCGTCGACAACATTGCTGACATTCTTACTGAACCCCTTAAAAGTGAATCGTTTAACTATCTACGTCTTAGTTTAGGAATGATGGAACACATTCCATAAATCATATTAGTCCGTTTCTCTTTCTTTTGTCTCGATTCTAGTCTGTGTTCCACTCTGTGTCGTGACAACTTAATTACTTCATCCGAAGTACTTTAAGCATCCTTTAAGCATCTAATTTTTTGTCAAAAACCAAGTCCAATACCCTTTACTGAGGGCGCCCCCCCTAATATATTTGGGACCGCCTGGCGTTATGGGACCGCCATCAGTAGATCCTAAATATGAACACTTAAAAAAAAAATTCAAAACAGAAAAACAAACACCCTTTTATCTGCTGCAATAAACGAACACGGCCCAAAACCACCCAAAAACTCAAAATCACCCATCAAAACACAAATTGAAGTTAAAATCAACACCTATAATCATTCTCTACACCTTTAAGATCATCAATTGTAAGTCATTTCACCTATTTTCCTTCAATTTGAGTCTAGGGTTCATGATGAACAAAAAAAATTAAAATTGGGGATTTTCGATTTTTCTTTCAATTTCATACAATTAGGACTACTAGGATACAATGTATAACTAATATGCTTCTTGTAGACATAGGATTTACATACATTAGTAAATTTATAGAAAATTTGATTTTGAACCAAAACTCCAATTTTACTTTCAAATCACTCACGTTAGGAACACTATAAAATTGTTGTTATGCATTTTTAATACAACCTAAAAACGTTTTCAAATACATGCATGATGATCTCATGAACAAATTTCGAAATACATAATTCATATGTATTTTTCGACTTGTTTGGATGAGCAAAATCAAATTAAGGAGCGTTTGGGTTAACTCTTAGGATTTTATGTTTAGGTCGAGTTAATCGTTACTCCACACTTATTTAGGCACACACTAGAAACATTGTCAATATAACAATACGTATGCATGATATTAAAATATGATCTTGTTTGTTTGATTTTAGGCAACGATGCCTCGAAAAACCGGACTAAACCATCAATTGACCCAAAACTATATTCCACACATATCAAACGAATTTAACCAACCCCTACAAAACACCATTGCAAACCTTGAAAAACGATACTTTCATGAGGGTAGGGTCGTCAAAACTTTGAAAACATGAGTCACATTCGTGCCAAATTTGAGTCAATTGGTTTTGATTGTTTGTTAAATATTAACAAACAAATCGTTCCTCGATTTGTTCTCGAGTTTTATAGTCAACTTTCTTTCAACTATAACTCCGAGGGTCATTTTGTTGTCAACTTTGTTATTCAAAACAAATCATTTTCTCTCACTCTTGAAGAGTTCGGTCAAATTTTGAAAATACCTTTCAAAGGACATGTGTCATACACTGACATGTGGTTACTCGACTACTTGTCACTTAGTGCTCCAAGTAGAGGTCGTTACAAAACCACTCCTCCTTCTCCACAAGTCATCAAGTCTCTCATTCAAATTCCACGACAAAGTCAAGCCACTCGTACCAAAATAAGAAAACTATTGTCGTAAATGAAAATGAGATTTTAACCCGCGAGATTCAAACCCATATGAAACCATGGGTTGACATCATTCGCGAAAATGCTATTTGTTTAGGAGGTCATAAGGATCATGTCTCCGCATGTCTTTGTCATATGATTTATTGCATTGAATCTTCAACTCTATACAATCTAGCATTTTTCATTCTTAAACGAATGGAAAAGACTCGAAACAAACCTAAGGAACTTTTACCTTATGGAGTGCTTTTGTCTAGACTGTTCAAATATGTTGTGTCGGTCTTTTCAGAGCTAGCAATTGATAATTATCCCTCATTTGATCGAGTCATGTATCCCCTTGCCCCTTTCTATGAGCTATGAGCAAAAGACGCAGATTTCGATCATGGCGAAAAGAGATCGCTGTGAGTATATGCTAGTTCACTCCTGTCAACATTCTCATAAATCAGTACCTTCATTAATCCTTCCACTTGATGGCATGGTTGATGAAAATGATGATGAATCATTTCATTCTAATTCCTCATCTTCATCTCAACATATTTCTTCTTCATCAATGTTGGTTCTAGAGTCCGTCAAAACCCTTCTCATGAAAGTTATAACTCAAATACTCTTCTATCCGAAACCATAACTCTTCAAACTCAACAACGAGATGCTCACCGAGACGGGTTAAGGTCAATTGGACAAACTCTCAAGAACATGATGGAAGGAAAACGGAAGTGAACGTGTCGGCATAATTACTAAGAAACTATTATTATTATCTTTCCTATCTAATACATTATGTCTTTTAATATATTAGGACTAGAATAATGAATTATGATTTCCAATTCTTAGGATGATCTTCTTTATTTTATCATCCTATTAGTGCTTTACTTGTTAACAATTTCGGTTGATATTGCATGCTTACTTGCTAAATGAGTTATGTGTTAGTTTAGAACCATATATTCTTACTTGAATCACTGCATTCTTGAATTGGGTAGATGCCAAAATCACTGAAATTGAGAAAAGGAAAAACTAGAAAATTTTCGTCTTTCCAGAAAATGGACCCCGTAAATAGGCGGCGGCCCCTTAATATATTAGAGACCGCCTGGCCAATACGGGACCGCCATCAGGAGGGGAACGAAACTTTTCGAATTTGCTTAATTTTCTGCACCTTTGACCCTCCTACCTATAGTCTTAAGCTGACACTTCCCTTTTCAGCCAAACCATCTCTTGCATCTTCTTTTATCCAAACCATGCCTTGCCATTATCTCACATCTTTCCCATTATTTAATCACCCAATTCTCACTATCAATCCTCATTCTCTTCATTCATCCTCCTTCACCAATGTCTTGCTCCAACCATCATCCCAACTTCTCTAGAAAACCAAAAAATGTCGGTAAGACAAGTGTAGAAGCGCAAGACATCCACTTCAAAACCATCATCTTCCTTCCAAAGTAAATCACCTCCACTTCCTACTCAAGTACATCATCAACCTACTTTGTCATCCTCTTACAACCCTCTAAGAGATGAAATGATCAACCAACTTCACAACATCTCCACCATTCTTGATACACACAACAACCCTTCCAATGCCTACACTCAAGGACCACCTTCACCACCACCACAACAAATCTATCCACCATATCATGATCAAGTTGATTTTCACTCAAGCTTTTGTCATTGTTGCCGATACTCTAGAAACCAATTTCATTACTTGAGAAATGAAATCAACGTCATCCACTTTCTTCTCACTCGTCTCATACCTCAAACCCGTACTCCTTCGAACCGTGCCTCACCAACCTCACCATTTTCTCTCTTTAGTTAATCATCGTTGCATGACTAATCTACCCCAATAATTGATTGACCAACTTTTGACTATGGCATCTACTATGATTCAAGAACTTACTAGCTTATGTTTTATGTCTTGATATATGTTTATCTTATCTTGTAATGATCCTACCACTATGGTATTGATCCATCATGTGTTGATTGTAACTTCTTTATGATCAAAATTGCATGTATTGCTATGATGTTTTGTATTTTCAAGATATTTGTCTTGCTCTTGTTCTTCTAACCTTGTTTTGTAGCAAAACAATTTTCGTGAGATCGATCCCTTGGTGCCCCAAAATAAAGGGGAGCTCACATCAAGGGGAAGTCTTGATATCGTCGATTTCTTTCTCATCTCAACAATTCGACGATCATTCTTTTTGAATTCGACAAAAAAGGTGAGAAATTGAACAAAACTCATTTAATAATTTGACATCTTTAATTTTATTAAAAATGAGTTTATATTTTGTCATCATCAAAAAGGGGGAGATTGTTAATACAAATAATGTCTAAAAATGTTATTTATATTTTTCGACCTCTCAACGTTTTGATAATAACAAAATGTAAAAACGTCTACAATAAAAATAAACGTTTGCAAATTATTAAATGTAAAATTCTATTTCTAAGATTAGTGATCACTTAAGGTATGGACAAACAAAATTATTAAGCATGATTAGTGATCAAGAAAATATTTTTCTCTTAATCCTCACTTTTAATTCTACAAAAGTATTTTCTTGAAAATACATTTACAAAATATTTTCTAATTAAAAGAAAAGTTTTATTAAAAACTTAAAATTTGAATTTCAAAATTTTCCTCTAAAATGGAAGGTTCCATAACAGATACAACCTTCACCACAAAAAGATAAAAACATGAGCGGAGTCTAGTGGCTGCCCTCTTATATGTCTGGCGGCCCCCAGATATACCTGGGACCGCCAAGACCGCCCCCAGAAGACCGTTGGGATTTCCTATCTATAAATAATGTTCCATTCCCAGCAGAAAAAAATTCCTCTTTGCACGAAATTTTTCAGTTTCTTCTCTCTCTCTAAAACTTCTTTCTCTCACTAAAAACACTTGATCACTAACATACTTAGATCTTGTTTCAAGTGATCTCATCTTATCTTCTTCATCTCATCTCTCCTCTCTATCAAGTGCAAGAGAAGAACACTCGTATTCGTCAAGAAACGAAGTGTTGATTAGTGATCTCTCCTTTCTTCTTCTAAGTACCAAACCTCTATTGTATTTATCTTGTGTAGTTGTGTGATTCGGATATTGTGTAGATCCGATTGTGTAGATCTTGTGGGTGTGTATATCTTGTGAAGTGGTAGATTGGTTCTAGCTAAGATCAGGACTCGACATTTAGTTTAGTGTCGAAAAATAATGTAAGCGACGTGTAAACGGTTTTCTCCGCCTAAAGAGAGCTTGTTGACATAGTGAAATCTCGAGTCGGATACTCAGGGAGTGGAGTAGGGCGAAGAGGTGCTTCGTAGTCAAACCACTATAAAATCTTGGTGCCTTGGTTTGGTTGTTTCTTTCCTTATCTCTTTACATTATTATTGTTGTTATCTAGTTTAGTTTAGATAGTTATTGTTTGTTCATATTGTGGATTGGTTAAACATAGAACTCGAATCTAAACATTTTGAAAGCAAACTTTTAAAACGTAAAACGAACGTGTAAACTATTCAACCCCCCTTCTAGTTTCCACAAAGACGAGGAAATCACACCGAGATTAGTATCGTATTGTTATGATTAAAAAATGAGAAAAATAGAAAATGCATCAATGATGAGGTGTCATTTTATACACTTTTTCGGGGTCGTTTAACCCCCAAAATCGTGTGTTTATGCCCAAAATAGGTACTTAATCATTTCTTTTCAGGTATTTCTCATTTGGAAGGCATTTGGATGAATTACACGTGACTTAGGCTCATTTGGAGAAGAAACAGACAAGATTACGAACCAACACCAAGACTCTTGAAGATTTGTGCTCACAGAGCCTGGAGATGGCGTCACCAGCTATACACAACGCCGTCACAACCCATCAAGTGACGGCGTCACAACATTTCATGACGGCGTCAGCCCGCACCGACTCACACGCAGATCTAGAAGATTCTACTCACGACGGCGCCACGACTAAAATGCGACGTCGTCGCGTCTTTTTTCCTATATATACAAACCCGAATTTAGGGTTTTGAGTGTGTAACTTTAGAATAAAAAGAGGGTACAAACCCTTGTTTGTTTAGCAGCTGTAGGAGACGATTTTAGGGCTTAAAAACCCTATTGTACTTCTTCCAATTCTTGTTTTAATCAAGTAAGGTTTACTTAATCATTCAATATGTCTATGTGTTGTATGATTATTTATTATTCTTGTTTTATCTTTAATATGCTTGGCTAAACCTATTATTGTGTTTGTTTATGATTGTATGAAACCTAGAATGTAGATCTTAGTGGTGTTGCTTCTTGTGATGAATATACATGTTAGGTCTTAGAAAACCAGCTTTTGTCTGTACTGCTGTTGATATGTCTAGGAAAACATGATTGTGTAGAAAGGATACCATCGGGTAACAGTCTTCATATTACCTTGCCCCCTAATATGGTTGATCCACTCTTAATATATTTCACATGCACTTAGTATACCCTTAGGGGCCTTGTAATAGTCTTCATACTACCTTACTTGTGCGTTGCTCTAACGGAATATTAAGTAGACGGCGGGTTCGTGTAATTTGTTCATGACTTAGGAAATAATTACATAGATCATCACAAGTGTGACAAGGAAACAACACTAGGAGAAGCCATCTAGGGAGTAATACATGATTAAATAAACACAATCTTTTATCTTATTGTTATCACCAGTAGCGTAGTAATTATTTAGTTTAATAGCTAAAACCAACCCATCTATCCAATTATATGATTTACTTGATTTCCTATAAATATAAAAATACAAAAATAATATTCTCTCAACCCTTAGAATTCTGTTAGACCGTGATCAAGCCTTCCCAACCTATTCCTCGAGTGAACGATAAACAACCCCGAGTCTTGCCCATACTACACTACAACGATTAGGTGCACTGCCTCGGGAGTTGTAAAACTTCTCGTATAGAAGTCCTACGACAACCGCACATCAAGTTTTTAGCACCGCCGCCTGGGAAATAGTTAGGTTCTGATCATAGTTTAGCTTAGTTCTACTTGCTTGAATCCTTTCAATTGAGAATTTAATTTCCGCATATTAGCTTTCTTGTAGTCTATCTTTTCTTTGTGTTATCTGTTATGTAAATCTGTCACCATGACACGTAGCACCGTTAAAAGGCTAACAGAACCTCTCAACGAACCCGAAAGAGAATTCTGAAGGCTTAGAAGAGCCGCTTTACGATCGCATCAAAATGAATCCCTTGCTATTATCGGAAGAAACCTCTTTGATGATGAAGCATCTTCGTCCAACAACACTGGATCTAAACCTTCAACCTCTCCCAAGACCTTGCATGAACATTCTCGCCCCACATCCTCTGGTTTCCAAAATCCAATCACCCTTACAACCGAACAAACTGGAAGAATCATTGACTCGCGCGACATCTGGTTAATTCAAAATACATGCGCATTCCAGGGGTTAAAAACCAAAGACCCCCTTCGTCATGTTAAACATTATTTAAGTATCGTTTATAACATATAAGCTGATGGAGCCACAAGGGATACGTCTATGTTAAGATTCTTCCACTTCTCCCTCAAAGGAAAAGCGGCAGAATGGCTTGACAGAATACCCCCCACTCAAGTCACGACATAGGATCAGCTCGTTTCTTGATTCCTCGACCATTTCTTTTCGGTTGGACGTACCTCGACCCTTAGAGACTTAATCCTTAGATTCAAACAAGGGGACAACGAACCCATCAAAAGTGCCTGGATCCATTTCCAGGACCTAATCAACCAAGTCCCCCATCATGGAATACATAAATAGCTTCTGGTACAAATCTTTCATGATAAGATATCCCAGGACGATCATAGGAAACTCGACCAGTTCACTTAATTCCGCTTCCACTCTCTCACCGAAGAAGAAGGGTGGATTCGAATTGAAGAATATGTCCAATACCAAGATGATCTGTGGTATGACATGTCACCACCCATGAACATTTCCTCCATTTCGAAAACAATACAACCCACCTTCAGGGGGCGCCTAAAAAGGGCTTGTAATCAAATCTCCTTCCTCGAGACACCCACTCGAGAAGTTGGACTTAAAAACCCCTACCTAATTTGCGATTACTGTGGAGGATCCTATGAGGATGATGAATGTGTAGAAAACAAACCACCCGAGCAGGTATGCTTGTCGGGAGGGGACATTTACAATGATCCTTCCCTTCTAAGGTTCTATCAAAACGACGATACCTCGCCATGGGGGAACAGCAAACGTAAGGAAAAGGGAGAGGATGGCCCCGAATGGATAGTTAGAAGCAAGTTAGAAAACGAGCTCGCTAACTTCATGCTCGAAAAGAAGTCTCACGCAAAAGGGATAGGAGATATGCTTGTGCAACACCGCAAGGAATTACGCGAGCAGTATTCCCAAATACTTTCTACGATAGACAAAAGCGAAACTTCTAAACCTGAAGCACCTACCTTCGCCATTACAACTAGATCAGGAGTCAGTACACAGGACCCACCTTTTCCAGCCTCGCTGCGACTAGCTACTAACAACTTCACCGAGGGAGAAACTGAAAAAGAAAGGCCCGAGGGGGCAAAACCAATCGACATACAAGAACCCGCCCCTCGACCATCCGTCCTTTACCAACCTTCCAAATCATCCAACCTACCTTTTCCATCCAGATTAAAGAAGACAAAAAAGGATGACGAGGATGAGCGGCTTCTCTCAATCTTTAAGCAAATTCATATCAATCTACCATTCCTTGAAGCAATGATTCACATGCCAAAGGGAGCTAAGGTTTTGAAAGATCTACTTTCGCATAAAGAAAAAATTGAGAAAGCAGCCTCCTCAGTTAAACTTAGTGAGGAGTGTTTTGCTATTATTCAAAGGAGTCTACCCCAATAAGAAGGAGACCTAGGAAGCTTCACACTGCCATGTCTCATCGGACCCTTGGCAGTAAAGAACGCCCTAGCTGATCTAGGGGCAAGTATTAACCTCATGCCACATTCTCTCTTCCAACGGTTAAGAATTTCTAAACTCAAACCTACCAAAATGAGTATTCAACTGGCCGATCGGTCTATCAAATACCCCATCGGTGTCTGCGAGAATCTACTGGTAAAAGTAGGCAAATTCATCTTCCCAGTCGATTTTGTAATTTTAGAGATGGACGAAGACGAGCTAGTCCCAATCATTTTGGGACGGCCCTTCCTCGCCACGAAAAGGGCTGTGATCGACGTACACGAGGGAAAATTAAGCTTAAGGGTCGGAAGTGAAACCATCACCTTCAACATCGAAAAATCTATGAAATCCAAACACTCCTACGACGACTACCTATACTGCGCCGATCACACCGCTAAGCTGATCCAGGAACAATGGGTCAACGCAGTAAATCATGATGGGAAATGGACTGAAGATGATGATGAGGAAGATTCTAACAAAGCACTCGCTGTTTCTTTCTACCCGAGAACAGAGCCGGTAGAACCACTTGAATGGAAAGCCTCGGAAAATCGACTAAAACCATCAAGCGTGGAACCACCCAAACTTGAATTGAAGGAATTACCCGAGCACCTTGAGTACGCTTTCCTCTAGGAAAACAACCAACCCTCAGTAGTCATCTCATCCGCATTGTCCACCGACGAATCTCGAGGTTCTTTGAAATCATAAAGGGGCAATCGCTTAGAGTATTGCTGACATTAAAGGGATATACTCCTCCTTTTGTACTCACAAAATCCTCATGGAAGATGAGTTCAAACCAAGTGTCCAACCTCAAAGGCGAGTTAACCCCAACATCAAGGAGGTAGTGAAAAAGGAAGTTATAAAACTCCTTGACGCTGGATTAATCTATCCCATCTCCGACAGTCTATGGGTAAGCCCTGTCCAGGTTGTCCCAAAGAAGGGAGGGATGACCGTAGTAAAGAATGAGAAGGATGAGCTCATCCCGTAATGGACAGTCACCGGATGGCACGTATGTATCGACTATCGTAAGTTGAACAACGCAACCCGGAAAGATCACTTTCCACTTCCGTTTATCGATCAGATGCTCGAACGACTGGCTGGGCATGAATATTACTGCTTCCTAGATGGGTTTTCCGGATACTTTCAAATCCCTATCGCCCCTGAGGACCAAGAGAAAACCACATGCACTTGCCCTTACAGGACCTTCGCATATAAACGAATGCCCTTCAGATTATGCAATGCCCTAGCCACTTTTCAACGCTGCATGACAGCTATATTCTACGAGCTTATCGAGCATAGTATGGATGTATTCATGGACGATTTCTTTGTCTTGGACCACTGCCTAAAAAACCTTGAGAAGATGCTAAAAAGGTGCGAGGAAACTAACCTTGTGCTGAATTAGGAAAAATGTCATTTCATGGTGAAAGAAGGGATAATCCTCGGCCATAAGGTCTTAGGTTCTGGGATTGAAGTCGATAAGGCCAAAATCGAGGCAATCTCCAAACTGCCATATCCCACGAATGTGAAAGCCATTCGAAGCTTTCTAGGACATGCTGGCTTTTATAGAAGATTTATCAAAGACTTCTCACAAATCGCACGCCCCATGACCCAGCTCCTAGTTAAAGACGCTCCATTCATCTTCTCCGAGGAATGCATCCAAGCATTCGATACATTAAAACGGGAACTGACACATGCACCAATTATGATCAAGCCAGATTGGTCATTACCATTTGAAATCATGTGCGACGCAAGTGATTATGCTGTCGGAGCAGTATTAGGACAAAGAATCAACAAACATTTCAAACCCATACACTATACCGGCAAAACAATAAACGAGGCACAAGAGAACTACACGACTAATGAGAAGGAACTTCTGGCTGTTGTCTTTGCATTCGACAAATTCTGGCAATACCTGGTCTTGTCCAAGACCATCGTCTTTACGGATCATTCTGCCCTGCGATATCTATTCACAAAATAAGACGCAAAGCCACGCCTAATTCGATGGATCTTGCTGCTCCAAGAGTTCGATATCAAAGATCTGTGATAAGATAGGTGCTGAAAATCTAGCAGGGTTGATCATTCCTCTCCCAACTGAAAACCCCGACCTAAGGAAGCTAAACTGGGATGTGAGATAAGGGACTTATTTCACTAAAGAGCGATTATGGCAATTTTAAACAGCGATAACGAAACATGATACACCAACTATGCTAACTATTTAGCTAGCCGTGTACTGCCTTATGATCCACCCGTCAGAGACGCACACAATTATCAGCGAACTGAGGCATTACTTTTGGGATGAACCCTTCCTATTCAAAATAATGTGTTGACAGAATAATACGAAGATGTGTGGACGACGATGATTGCAGCACAAATTCTTCAACAGTGTTACAGCGGGACCATCCGAAGGACACCATGGCATCGCACACCAGAAGGAAAGTTTTCTGAGGCGGATTTAACCTAGTGATAATCTTTCGCGATGCACGTAAATTGGCTACAAGTATTCGATGCGTGTCAGCGGGGCGAAAACATTGTTCTCGAGGGATGAAACACCTCAAAAATCATCCAAGTCTCGAAATATTCGATGTATGGGGATAGACTTCATGGGACCTTTTCCCTCATCAAACGGAAACAATAACAATCTTAGTAGCTTCGACTACGTATTCCAAGTGGTTAAAAAGTCAGGCCTTTCCCACCTGTGTGCTAGGAAGTAGTGAACTTCCTTAGTGTCTCTTCACATGATATGAAATACCAAAGCCCTTATTAGCGATAGGGGTACCCATTTTTGCAATTACCAAATGGAGAATGCAATGAAAAGATATGGAGTGGTTCACTGATTCTCCACATCATATCACCATCAGACAAACGGACAGGTCGAGAACACGAACCGAGCAATAAAACATATTATCAAAAAACCATTAGGAACAACAGAAAGGACTGGTCCTACAAATTAGGTAATGCATTATGGGCGTTTCGTACAACATTTAAAACCCCTTTAGGAACAACCCCGTTTAGGATAATCTATGGCAAGGCATGCCACCTTCCTGTCGAATTGGAACACAAGGCATATTGGGCCATAAAAAATGCAACATGGACCTCACGAAAGCTGGGGAAAACCGGTTCTTATAGATTAATGAGTTGGACGAAATATGGTTTGACGCCTACGAATCATCCATCTCATATAAGGAAAGAACAAAAAGGTGGCACGATAAATGAATAAAATTGCTAATTAACTATGTAAATGGAGATAAGGTACTTCTCTTTAACTCACGATTGAGACTATTCCCCGAAAAACTTAAGTCAAGATGGTACAGTCCATTCATGGTAAGCAAAGACATGAAAAACGGAGCAATTAAGCTGTACGATGAAGAAGGAAGCGAATTTATCTTTAATAAGCAACGAGTGAAGCCATATCAAAAGAACTTATTGGACACCAACAAAGACGATGATGTGACTCTCGAAGATGAAGGATAAGTCACGTAAGGAGTAGTGTGACTTCAAGTCTAGCTACAAGACTCGTAAATAAAGAAAAGCGCTTCTTGGGAGGCAACTCAATTTACTTTTCCCGCATATTAGGAATGTCTTGTGTGTTTTAAATCTTTATAGTTTGTTTTATTATGTTTGAACTATCTTGTAATCATGCTTTGTTTGTCTTTAAACTCGTCTTAATTTCAATCAAAGGTATTTTGCAAACAATAAGTGTAGGGGAATTTATATGGCTTTTGAGCCAAAATTCAAACATGTTAAATAAATTATTTAGATTAATTCGCGTCATATGATTGAATTGTGAAATCTCAGGTTTTATGCAGCCATTTGTACAGGAATTAACTTATGGAATCAAGTGCAAGAAATTTTTCATCAAAAACAAAAATTTCATTTTCACAGAACGTGGAGACGGCGTCATGATTAACAAGCGACGCCGTCACCACGACACCTGTGACGGGGTCACACCAACCCTGACGGCGTCAAACCCAGGTCTTGAAAACTCAAAATTTTTAATTATTTTTGAAAATAAAACTTGTACAACATTTAAATATGTAATATTTTTTTATAAACCTGCATAAAACTACGAGTCTAACAATTCTCTCATCCTATCTTTACTGCTTTATCGAGTCGAACCCTAAATTCACATTGTATATTTGGTAAAACGCACATTTTATGCTTGGTATAGTTGTCTTTGTCTTTGATTACAGGTTATATTTGATGAGAAGAAGCTTGGAAGTTCTTAGGAAGCTCCATTAGACGATTCTTGGAGGACGATTTAACCAGTTATCGCATGTTTCTTCTCCATTATTGAGCAAACCAGGGGAGTACTATGTTTCTTTTACTTGTTTCCTTTTCCTTAATCTGTTTTCACAGGTACTTCTATAGAACATTGGGGACAATGTTCAACTTAAGTGTAGGGGGAAAATAAGCCTTAGAAACTATTCTTTCATTTTTCATTTGCTTTGTCCTTAAAATGATGGGTAATATATCGAAACATAACAATAGAAGGTAATTTTTACCCAAATTAAAATTGTTTATGACACATACCAACGAAAACCGAGTATTAATAGCGTCTCATAGATAGGAATTTATATGACTAGCACAATACCTCAAAATTCCACCTAAAAATGTGAGGTTCGCCCTTAGATCTTTAGGAATTCGGGTACCTATCATTGGTAACCCAAGATGATTTTATCTTTACCCGGTTCAAGTTAAGGTTGATCTGCAGACGTGTATGTCTATTCCATCGCTACGGCCATGCATGCATTGCCTTGTCGCCTTTTCTGGAATGTCTGGTGTTAGTAAAATTCATATGAGTGTACTGATAGTATATTAAATTCTAGAACTTGTTTTTGTGATGCATCCCGAGACCGCATAGTAAGTATTAGGATTTGCTAAATAAGAGGCACTAGGATTAACCTATGTTTTAAACCTGTAATTGTTATGATGGTCACACCGATCATATAACTATCCCACACCCTTGCCATGCACTCATTTTTAGTGCAAGATACCCCTAGTACAACCCTCCGAGCCTATCCTTTTTTACGGTTCTCGTAATTTTCTGGTGGATTCCAGATTATTAATGAAGAGCATTGTCACCCCTAAACCAATCGTTACACCCAAAAAGCCTTAGCCTACCTTGTATGTACTCACCTTTAGTACATTATTGTGATAACCCAAGTTAATTATTTGAAGTACACGGTTGCTAAGTCCTTATCCTTGTAAATACTATTTTGGGACGATTAGGATTCATGGTAGTATTTATTTCGCAGAAGAATGGGGAAGAAAAGTTAAGTCAATACCCCCATATGTTTGTCAAATGATCTCCATGTTATTTTGATCCACCTCAAATCGGGTCATTAGTTAGATTGTAAATATCGAGCATGTAAAAGCTCAAGTATAGGGGTACGTGTCATAAACCCCAATGTTGTATTATGTTATTCAAAAAAAAGAAAAAAAGAAGAGAAAAATAGAAAAGAAAAAGAAAGAGATTGATGTAGAGTTGTGTAGAGTTTGTATATCTTCGTTCGAGTCTTGGCTTAGCAACCAAACCAGCGTGTATTCGTGTAAATAATTAGCTAACCCTTCCACTCCAAATTCACCCAAAGCCATCCAAATATATCCCATCCGTTTCCGTTTCCCTTATATGTTATCTTACACCTACACGCCACAACTCTTTAAAAAGACCTCTTAGATAGTAATGAATAATGCTTGCACCTAGCGGTGGAGGTTTGATCCTTTACCAAGCCTATGGTAATTTATATGCTATGACAGGTAATGAGTGTTGATTTTCCGTTTCCCCCATATGTTATAATTTATTATACAACCGAGTGAAAGAGAGAATCCCAAACACTTATGTGAGGTGCTAGTGTATATTTTCCGTGCTTTTAATTATGAGGTCTAGAAGGTTGTGTTGTAGAATATGTTTAAAGAGTAGGTAAAATAACCCCTCATATTGTTATTGTCTAGATAGAAAAGCCTATTTGCTTGAGGACAAGCAAATCCCAAGTGTAGGGGTATTTGATGAGGTGTCATTTTATACACTTTTTCGGGGTCGTTTAACCCTGAAAAATCATGTGTTTATGCCCAAAATAGGTACTTAATCGTTCTTTTTCAGGTATTTCTCATTTGGAAGACATTTAGATGAATTAAATGTGACTTGGGCTCATTTGGAGAAGAAACAGACAAGATTACGAAGCAACACCACGACTCTTGAAGATTTGTGCTCATAGAGCCTGGAGATGGCGTCACCAGCTATACACGACGTTGCCACAACCCATCGGCGTCACAACATTTCATGATGGCGTCAGCCCGCACCGACTCACACGCAGATCTAGAAGATTCTACTCACGACGGCGTCACGACTAAAATGCGACGCCGTCGCGTCGTTTTTCCTATATATACAAACCCAAATTTAGGGTTTTGAGTGTGTAACTTTAGAATAAAAAGAGGGTACGAATCCTAGTTCGTTTAGCAGCTGTAGGAGACGATTTTAGGGCTTAAAAACCTATTGTACTTCTTTCAATTCATGTTTTAATCAAGTAAGGTTTACATAATCATTCAATATGTCTATGTGTTGTTTGATTATTTATTATTCTTGCTTTATCTTTAATATGCTTGGCTAAACCTATTATTGTGTTTATTTATGATTGTATAAAACCTAGAATGTAGATCTTAGTGGTGTTGCTTCTTGTGATGAATATGCATGTTAGGTCTTAGAAAACTAGCTTTTGTCTGTACTGCTGTTGATATGTCTAGGAAAACATGATTGTGTAGAAAGGATACCATCGAGTAACAATCTTCATACTACCTTGCCTCCTAATATGGTTGATCCACTCTTAATATATTTCACATGCACTTAGTATACCCTTAGGGGCCTTGTAATAGTCTTCATACTACCTTACTTGTGCGTTGCTCTAACGGAATATTAAGTAGACGACGGGTTCGTGTAATTCGTTCATGACTTAGGAAATAATTACATAGATCATCACAAGTGTGACAAGGCAACAACACTAGGAGAAGCCATCTAGGGAGTAATACATTATTAAATAAACACAATCTTTTATCTTATTGTTATCACCAGTAGCGTAGTAATTATTTAGTTTAATAGCTAAAACCAACCCATCTATCCAATTATATGATTTACTTGCTTTCCTATAAATATAAAAATACAAAAATAATTTTCTCTCAACCCTTAGAATTCTGTTAGACCGTGATCAAGCCTTCCCAACCTATTCCTCGAGTGAACGATAAACAACCCCGAGTCTTGCCCATACTACACTACAACGATTAGGTGCACTGCCTAGGGAGTTGTAAAACTTCTCGCGTAGAAGTCCTACGACAGCCACACATCAATCAAAAAAGAAGGAAAGATTGATAATCGGTTCGTTAAACTTAAACCGATAAATTACTTGAAGAATCGATTATTCGTTGATATTTGGTTAAAAATCAACGACGTATAGTTTTGTATAAAGTGGCTGATATCACCACTTATTTTGTAAATATATGTAAAGTTTGGGATGATTGGGAAGTTAACCGTTATGAGAACGCCAACTTAGGTTGTCATTTCTATGATCAAGACGTTTGTTTATATTTCGAGTCTTTATCATGGAACGGTCGGGAAAAGTTTCTAGCAACTATGTACCTTATCTGTTTAGGCTTAATCTATTTGTTTTGTAAATTTTATTTAACAACCATTTAATTCCCTTTCTTAGCAACTGACCTTAGGTTTTAATCGAACGAGATTGAGATCGAGTCATGCATATCTATTTCTTTGTTACGGCCATGTATGCGTGATTCAGCCACCTTGTTGGTTTATTACTTTCGGTGAAAGTTAGAAGATCCCAAACCCTATATTGTTCTTCATCCTAACCCTTGGTTAAACTAGAATGAGAATGTGATCAAATTGTACATGTCTACTCTGTCGTTACGGTCGTGTATGCATGATTTAGCTGCCTTGTTGGTGTGGTACTTTCGGTGAAAGATTATTAAAATAATCAACCTTAAGCCTAAAAACCCAATTTACCTTTTGACTTGTTTCTCCTTAGCTCTAGTGGTGGAGATGTGTATCCTTGCCAAGCATATGATATGAAACTAATCACGACTGAGAAAATGAGCGTACCTATTAAATGTTACACCCTAGATTAGTTGAGTGATCTGAGTGTTTTCATTTCCCATATTTTGAGAGGTGCTTGGTCTTGTACAAGTGATTTAAACAAAAGAAATGCTTAACGAAAAATTCTTTAACTTTGGTTGGGATACATTTTTAATAAATTTCTAGAGTCTACTTAAGGACAAGTAGGATTCAAGAGGGGGGATATTTGATGACATCAAATAACGTTAAATTTATACCATTATTTATCCCAAGTAATTTACCCATTTTATATAATTATTGCAAATAATTATTACTTAATTGCTTAAAGTTGATATTTGCAGTAATTAAGGAGTGTTTTGTGAAGACAAGCTAAAAGGCGCATATTTTGGAGCTAAAACAATGGTATTTGAAGATTGCTTATTTCTGTTCAATACACTGTATCCAGCAAAGAAGATACGGCGTATCAGCGCCTGGACTTCACAAGAAAACGCGTATGCTCAATTCCCAATACGGCGTATCCTGCCTACTACATACGCCGTATCCAACTGGATAAACATTCAAAGATCCGGTAATAAATATAAATTGGGAAGGATATAACTGATTGATTAAGAACGTAGCGCGCACTCTAAGGAAATTACCCCAATACGCCGTATTGACCTTACTCTATACGGCGTATCTATCAATTTTCAAAGACTATAAATAGAGGACTCAAAAATGAGTTTTCAGTGTGCAAAATCATATTCTCTATACCGTACACATAAAGGACGATTTTATGAAGCGAAGAAGAGCAACCAAAGGTCAAGCATCGATCACGATTCCATAGAAGATACCGTGTAATTCCTATACTCTTGTAATCATTTAATTTTTGGTATCGTTCGGTAAAACGTTTAGTTTACCTTAGTTAATTGATCACGCTTGTATAATTACAATGGTTATGGGCTAATACCCTCGGGTATTAGCCATCTTAATGAAGATTTAATGTTTGGTTTGTTTTAATCCGAATTTCTTAGTTAATCATTGAATTTTTAATTATGTTTATTACCTTATACTTGTTTATGTGTTTGAATATGCGACCTATCATTCAATTGGGTCTAGTGATACCTAACAAGTAATCTAGATACTGGGATAGCTCTCCCTATCGTGTTTTATATAACTGGACTAATAGGATCACAAATAATGTTCTATCTTTGCCTTTAAATTATGATCTTACTTGGACCAGCAGGTTACTCGTATGTTTCAACAAGTATGTTCTTAATTAATTGGTAAAGACTTGAACAGTGAACTACCAGTATATAAAATACCGTCAAGTAGTAAGTGTGTGAAGTCCTGATAGGTTAGGGTTTAAAAAGATCACCATTATTTTAATCCCTAAGATAAATTATAATTAAACTAAAAGGATGCTTTATGCGGATGCGTTAATTGTGACAGGATTCAACATGTCTAGGTCTTAGGATGATGCCCGCCTAAGTCTTAAGAATGATATGCCGCCTCTAGATAAGCATTCATTGCACTAAACAAACAAACCAACATTTAATTAGATTTAATATGCCTAATACAATTTTCTATAATTTGACTTGTACCGCTCTTTTATCTTCATATTATTTTCTTGAATGTTTATTGTGTATTGAATTGATTGTTGTCACCACCAAACCTATGCCAGTCTCTCATGCTAAACCCCCTATTATCATTAGAGCTAGGTTTAGCATACATTTAACAAGTAATTAGAACTAATTAGATTAATTAAAATGCTGACAGAATATAAGGTTAACAACCTCACTCTTAGTGTTCGACACCCTACTTACCACGAAACTCCATTCGATCGGGTACACTGCCCGTTAAGGTGTTGTTTTTGGTTAAGTCGGCTAAATATAAATTTAAAACTTGATATAATAAATAAACACCACTACAACAACACATCAGCAAGTCAAGACTTACTTTTGGGAAGAACCTTATGCATTTAAACCGTGCTCGGATAATATAATGAGAAGATGTGTGGCTGGAAGTGAAACCCTCAAAATTCTGGCACATTGTCATTCGGGACCTAGTGGTGGACATCATGGTGCTAGAATTACCATAAATAAGGTTTACGAGTTCGGATTTTGTTGGCCTAGTGTCTTT
>BQNB010122821.1:2869-20209 GCA_026074375.1 Tanacetum coccineum
GAAGAAGCAGATTCGTTTCTTGCTCTAGAAGATGATCCAACTTCGTCTGAAGTTGATCCAACGTATCAGGATCCTGAGGGGGACATCCTGATTCTAGAAGCAATTTGAACAGTGAACCACCACCTCCCCTCCCAAATCATGAACAATATATGCCTGAAGTTAGGAAAGAGCTCAAACTCTGTGAAGCTAAAACCGTTGAACCTTCCATTGATGAACCTCCCGAGGTTGAACTCAAGGAACTGCCACCCCATCTTGAATACGCATTTTTAGAAGGTGACGACAAGTTGCCTGTCATAATTGCTAAAGACTTAAAAGATGAGGAAAAGGCAGCCCTTCTGAAGGTTCTTAAGTCCCACAAGCGAGCCATCGCTTGGAAACTCTCCGATATAAAGGGTGTTAGCCCGGAATTTTGTACTCACAAATAATTTCTAATGGAAGAGGGATATGAAACCATCTGTGCAAGTCAAAGACGGGTATAACCCAATAAATCACGATGTTATCATAAAGGAGGTTGAAAAACTCATTGCGCTGGATTGATTTACCCCATCTCTGACAGACCTTGGTCCCCGAGCAGCCCCCGGCCACCGGCCCCCCAGGTAATTGTGTTACGCCCCCCTAAAAAGGAGGTATGTCTGTCATCAACAAATGAGAGAATCGAGCTTAATCCCTACTCGATTTCATGGTCACGGGATGGCGAGTATGTATTGATTACAGAAAACTTAATGAATCCACCCGAAAAGATCAATTCCCTTTACCATTCATGGACCAAATGCTCGAGAGAATAGCAGGAAATGAATACTACATGTTTCCTCGATTGGACTTCTCGGGTTACTTTCATCCATTGACCCAAAAGATCAAGAAATGACAAAAATTCACATGCCCATACGGAAACCTTTGCTTATCGTCGATGCCTTTTGGGCTATGCAATGCTCTGGCACGTTCCAAGATGTATGATGCAATCTTCTCGACTATGATTGAAAAACGATGAAGTATTTATGGATGACTTTTCGGTCTTTGGAGGACTCTTTTTCTTCGTGCCTAAACCCTTTTACGAAAAAATGTTGAAGCAGGTGTGAAGAATACCAATTTTCTTTAACCTGGAAAATAGCCATTTCATGGTAAAGGAAGTCATTGTTCTCGGACATAAATTTTAAGATCGGGACTTAGAGGTTGAATCGAGCTAAAGTCGATAGTAATAGCTAAAATATCCTCATCCGACTTCTGTCAAGGTGTCCGTAGTTTCTTGGGCGCGCCGGTTTTTTACCGGCGATTCATTCAGGACTTCTCAAAAATTGCCCGTCCTATGACTCATATGCTTGAAAAGAGACTTCGTTTGTCTTTTCTGAAGAGTGTGTCAGATTCTTTAACACACTCAAAAAGGTTTGACGAAGGCTCCGATCTTAATTGCTCCCGACGGGGACTTGCCTTTTGAACTGATGTGCATCGCTTGCGATTTAGCAATTTGGGGCAGTCCTCGGGCAAAAGAAAAAACAAGACATTTTCAAACCCTATACTTCTATGCTAGCAGATATTGACGAGGCTCAAACTCACTACACTACTACAGAAAAAGAATTACTTGCTGTTGTGTATGACTTGTGAAGTTTCGTTTCATATCTTTCATGTCCAAAAGAATAGTGCTACTGATCACTTCTGCCATTAGTATCTACTTTGCCAAAATGGATGCTCAAGGCAAAGGACTCTTTCGGTGGTTATTTATTTGCTCCATGAATTTGATATTGAAATTCGAGACAAAAAAGGAGCTGAGAATCTCGCCGCCGTTCATATGTCCTAGAATTGAAATTCCGCAATCAGACAATCTCGAGAACAAAGAAATCAATGATGCATTTACTCTCGGACTCTTGGTTCGATTGCTCTTCACAAGATCTTTGTACCCCATGGTTTGCAGACTTGGCAAAATATACAATGCGGGGAAATCGTGATTAAGGGAATGACATCCCAACTAAAAAATAAATTCTTCCAGGATGTCAAAAATTATTTCTGGGATGATCCTTTCCTTGTTTAGAATCTGTGATGATCAGGTGATTTAGACGTTGTTGTTTCCGGGCAAGAAGCTTTAGACATTCTCAAAGCTTGCCCACAGTGGACCTATGGGGACACTATGAGGGCTATTACACAGAAGAAATAAATTATTGATTCAGGATTTATTGGCCCACCCTTTAGAAGGATGCCTTGAACTTTGTTACCATTGTGACATTTGTCAAGTCAATGGAAAAATTACGCAACGTGGGAGATGCACAAAAACTCATCCAAGTTTGCGAAATCATTGACATCTGGGGCATTGATTTTATGGGGCGTTCCCGTCTTCAAGAGGGTAAAGTTAACTTACTAGTGGTGTTGACTATTTGTCAAAATGGGTTGAAGCAAAAAGCGCTCCCACCAATGATGCCGTAGTTGTTTGTAAATTTTTCTTGAAAACTCTCTGTCTCTCGATTTGGTGCACCCGAGCTATCAATAAGGATGCGGAAACTCACTTCTGCAATGACCAATTTACAATGGTCATGCTTAAGTATGGAGTAACTCATCGTTTTTTTTTTTCTCCACCGCTTATACCTACAAACAAGTGGGCAAGTTGAGTTGTTAAATAGTTGGTTTAAAGCGTATTCTTGAGAGAACCGTGGGAGAAAATCGTGCCTCCTGGTCGGACAAGCAAGGATGTCCTTATGGGCCTTTCCGCACAGCTTTACAAAACACACCACATCGGGTTGTACGCCTTTTAAGGCTTGGTACGGGAAGGATGTCTATACCGATCGAGCAGAGCACAAAGCCTTCTGGGTCTCAGCATTTTTGACCAATTTTGATATTCAAACAGCGGGTGATCACAGGAAAGTTCAACTGAATGAACTAAATGAACTTCGTGATCAGGCCTACGAGAACTCTTTGATCTATAAAGAGAAAACCAAGAGGATACACGATGCTAAGATCAAAAACCGCGTTTTCAACGTTGGTGATCGTGTCCTCCTCTTCAACTCTAGACTAAAGATTTTCTCGGGCAAATTGAAATCCCGTTGGTCTGGACCATTCACCATTGTCCAAGTTTTTCCTTATGGCACCGTCGAGTTATCTCAAAACTCCGGGCCCAACTTTAAAGTGAATGGTCATCGTATCAAACATTACTTTGGAGGGGACATACCAACCGAGGTTGTCCCGGATCTCCAAACGTTCCCCATGGACCAATAAATTCGGGGGACGGGTCAAGCGTCGGGACCCTAAACAAGCGCTTCGTGGGAGGCACCCCATGCTTATCCAGTCTATCTTCTTTCTTTATGCTAATAAGTGTTTTGTGTGTGAGAAGGCTTGCATTTTCCATTACCTGTGTTTTGTCCATGTTTTGTGTGCTTTGTATTGTATGTCCAGGTATTCCCGGATTGTGAAGGCTCTCGATTCTGTCATTTTTAACTCGAGCTTCACATCCTCAGCTTCATTTTGGGAATTCAGTATCCAAATCTAATCGACTAACGTTTTATCTTTTGGCACACTTCATAAACGCTTAGGATTTACGTAGGTACCTTTGAAACATCGAGGACGATGTTAGTTTCTAGTATGGGGGGGGGGAATCTTCATTTTGATTTGTTGCATGCAGTGGTGTTTTTTACGACAATCCCGTTTTACCACCAAATTTTTGCAAAAATACCAAAAAAAAAAAAAAAAAAAATTTTTTTTTTTAAAAATTTTCAAAAATAAAATAAGTGTTTTGTCACAGTTTTGACTTTCCTAATGGGTAGAATGAGAATTTAATTTTTTTTGGGGAAAAAACTCGGGTGATCGGGGGGGTGGGGGGCTGTTGGTTTTTGTAAAGGGGGTGGGGAAATGGGGGGGGCCATATAGGGGCCTGAGTTTATATTTTCCTTTTTCAAATAAACTTTTTCCCCAAATGGGGGGGTAGGGGGGTTTTTAGTCTAAGCTTTTCCGAGGTTAGATTGCTTCGAATTTTAAAAATTGTGAAGAACAAGAAGTGATTGAGTTAATATAAGTTTTTGTGCCCAAGCAAGATTCTTCTAAAAACTGATATGAGTAACTTGTGTCTTTTCTCACCTTTAGCTTTCTAATCCACCTAAATTCTGTACTCAAAGTTCAGTTCAATCTAAGTCTCAATCTCGTTGTTTTTAGAAAAAGCTTCAATTTTGTACCTTGATTTTTTTTTAAAGCGAGATTTTTCTGTTTTTATAAATTCTGAAGTCTAAAATGCCAAACTGAAGCATGAATGAATATGGAATGCAAAAACGCATGAATATTGAAATTATGCCAATGGAAGCTTACATTTTTGATCTTTGGAGCAAGTAAAAGATGTGTCGTGATATCCCACTCGTTAACCAGAGGTGGGGGTTCATAACTCAGACATTATTTACCTCTAAGGATTTTGGTGTGTTGTGATATCTCACAGGATGCGAGGTATAGGTGAGGGTCAACTAAGGACACTTATCCTTTGCCATTTTAGGAAGAAGGTGTTGTCGTGATTTCCCACTACGTAGCAACGGGGTGGGTTTTTCAAACTAAGAACATCGGTACGTTGGTTGTGATATCCTATGGGAGCGAGGCCTAGGTAGGTGTTCAAACTAACAACGCTTCCTAGCTTTAAGAAATTATGAGTATAATGATGAATGATTTTGGCACAAAAGGTTCAGTTAAAAGTCTCGTTCTTTAAATCAAGTTACAAGGGTCCTAATAAGTTGTTGCTTTTGAGTCATGATTATCTTGAATTTCGATATGAAAATAAGTTGCTCTTATGGTTGAGTTGAAATGAGCACACACATTTAAACCATATTATTTTGTTGGGAGTTAAAACGTTCACAAGTATAAAGTAAGGAGAGCTACTTAGCTATGTAGACTTATAATTGACAAATGATCTTGTTTATTGCTTGGTTTGGATCTAGTGAAAAATCGGGGGACGATGAATTTATCCGTCAGGACACCCGGTAAGATTCTATTCTATGGTCGTTTCTCATTCTATGATCCCAGTGTTAATAAAATAAAGGAAGTCAATCAGGCAGTCGAGAAAGAAAAAGAAAAATCCAAAAATATTAGGGATAGGTTAGGTACAAATAAAAAAATGGTGAAAACCGGGACTTGTCGAAGCTGTTGATTCTTTTAGTTTCCTTGACGAACACTTTGCTACTTTTCAAAGTTATTAGTCGAGGGGGATTGAGATTCTTAGTTTTCGTAAATGCTTACTTCATAGCATTGCGTGAGGACACGGCAATACCTTAGTATGGGGGATTTTGGTATGTGCTTAAATACACATACCTTTTACCTTTAAAAAAAGCTTAAAATTAATCAAAAGACTGGACTTAAAATTGCCTCAAAAGATAAGCTTGTTTTGCTATTGTATTGTGCAGGTAAGCATAACCAAAGAAAAGGACGAAAAACAAAGCTAAAACGACAAAACTGGACTCGGAATGGAAAAGACTGTGAAGAAAAAGCCAAATCAAAGCGAAAGTCAATCCAGTCAAAAAGTCAACAGAAAAGTCAACTGGTCAAAGTCAAAGAAATATAAGTTTTGGGGCTGAAATTGCCAAACCCTAAAACTTATACAAAAAGAAGAAAAGAGAAGGGTTAATATTGCAATTTGCTTAAAGTAGCAAGTAGGGGGGCAAAACTGCCAACCCCCCTAAATGGTTACTCCACAAGGAGAAATTTGGAAAGAGTTTGATTAATTTAACTATTGGGGACTTGTTTTGGCCAAGTCCCATAGTTATTTACCACAAGGACACATGCATTGCAATTAAACGATAGTAAACCCCAGAGGGACCATTTTTGCCAACTAGTGAAACTTTCACTCTGTAACAGCCCTAACCTTTTTTCCCGCTCTTTTTTCCCTCTCAAACACACTCACGGGTTGTTATACCCATTTTTACCCCACGAACATTCACCACCACCATGGTTATTCATCTCCCCCCCTCATACCTTTTCCCAGCATAAAATGCCAAACTTGGCAATCCACATCCCCCAAGGACCCATTTCGACGGCCTTAGATTGTTTTTCAAGATTTTAGGGTCCAAGATGGAGCTTTAAAACCTTCACACAACAAACACACCTGTGTTTGTGTGTCTACAAACAAGCACAACAAGAAGAGAAAGAAAGAGAAGACCTAGTTTAAGTTTTCGGCTATAAATAAGCCTTGTAAGCCATTGTGGCAAATATAGCATTTTTATTCCAGCTTATTAAGTTTTTATTCAGTTTTTAGTTAAGTTTTTATTGTCATTTAAAGTATTTTTAAGTTAACTCCTTGTATGCACTTGTAATTTTCCATTTTAATGAAAAATTAAGCCGTTTTAACTCAATAAGCTCTCAATAAGCTAATTTGAGCTTATCCTTGTTAATAAGCTCAAATTCAGTTTAATACTTGTTCAATGTTCTTAAGTACTGTTTTAAGTTGAATTTATTTCATTTGATTGTGAATTTGGAAGCTTTTGGAGAAATAAGCTCTCATAAGCTTATTGAGCTTATTGCTCAGGTTTAGAGGCTTTGGGAGCCATTAGGACAGGTTTTCTAGGCCACTCACTCAGAAAGAGTGGCCTTGGTTCTGAGACAACAAATCCCAAGGTTTCATTTTCTAAATTTCATTCTAGCTTAACTTCTAGCTTAAATCTTTAGCTTATTTGCTTTATATCTTTACAAATGCATTAGTTTAAAGTTGTTAGTTAGCTGTTTAAGTTTTTTATTGCATATTTTGTGTCTAATTAGCTTATTTCTTTTAAAACTGTCATAATGTGTTATATAGCTAACTAGAGAAAACTAGCTTATTTTCCGTTAATATGCTAGTATTTTTAGTTTAAAATAGCTTAATTAGGTTACAAACTAGCTTAGGAGTTGATAAACGATTGTTAAAGTTTTAGTTTAAAATATTGATTCTAAAACCATTTTGGTTTGACAGTTTTTAGATTTAAAGGGGTGTTTGGCACAGGACCAAAACGGGTCAAAAAGGGTTTTGGCATGGGTTAAGGTTACTTGGTCAATTTGAACACAAGTTTTAAGTCATTCTTATGGCTGTTATTAAACATTTTTAGTGACAAATTGCTTTCCAAGGTTTCTAAACCTCTTTTGAAAACTGTTAAGGTTTTAAGAATCCCACAGTGCTTAAATTGATTAAGCATTTGTTGGTTTCCGAGTTTATACATCAAAAAAAAGTTTGCATTTGTGTGTTAAAAAGGGGCTGTCCCAAGCCCTTTGTCCTCTTTACTTTGTGAGTCAAATTTTAATCACAATTATCCGTACAGTTTGTAAAAAGCCAAAACACCTTTTTCACCACCAAAAATAAGCAAGTAAAAATGCTTTTTACAAGTCCAAAATGGGTGCACAAGTCCCTTAGATAGAGTACTCAATCTGTTTAAGCTTGTTTTTGCTTTTAGAGCTTATTTGACAGCTTAAAATAAGCTGTCAAATAAGCCCTTGAGCTTTGCCTTAAAGTTCCCCTGGTGCAAAGGGGGAACTTTAGGCTTATTGTTCTCAGCCTTTAAGCCAACTTAAGCCCAAGTATTTGGCTTATTTTAAGAGCTTACAAGCCCTAGTATAAGTCTTCAAAGTTTCAGCCCTTGATAAGCTTATTTGGTTGCTTATTTTTAAGCCCAAAGATGCCCTTGATGTTTCACCCAACAGTACTAACACCCAAGTTAGTACTGTTGTGGGGTTTAAGCCACACTTTGGCTTATTGAGCTTATCCCATAAGCTCAAACTGTTTCCCCAAGAGTTTTTAGGCTAGGTTAGATAGATTAGTTTGCTTATTTCCTTTGTCTAGTGATTTGTCTTGTCTTTAAGATTCTTTTGATCTTTATGCTTTATTTAGCTTTTTCTGGCTAAATAAGCTTCCCACAGCTTATTGGCCCTTAAGCTTTTAGACTTTTAAGCTTAATTAGATTAGTTTAGCCCATCTTAGCTTACCTTAGTCTTTGTCTTAGCTTATTTCGACCCTAAGTCCAAAAGACTTAGCAAAAAAATTGGTTTTTTAGCTTAATAAGCCAAACTGTCAAAGTTTGAGCTTATTTTTAGGCTTATTTAGTGGTTTTCAGCAAAAGCTCTAGTTGACAAAGTTGTTAAGCCCCACGAGCTTAACAACTTTGCTTCTTTGAGTTTTCAAAAAAAAAATAAAAGGGGAAGATACTTGGTCCGGGTGAGCAAGACTCGAACCCGGGACCAAGCAATACATCCCCTTTTACTCCCACACACACTACCACAAAATTGCGCCCTTGGGTACTTTTTCGTTAAAGTCTCAAGGGCAAACATATTTAAGGGGGTTTCCCCTTATAAGCTAATAAGCTGTCCAAGCTTATTTTCGGGCTTATTTGATAAGCTGTGTGGTGTTTGTTATTTTTCGTAGGTAGCTTATAGTCTCTAGTATTTTGTGTAAATTTTTCAGAATTTTTTGTAAACGTTTCATATTTTTTATAATTTAATTTAGATAAAAGTTTATTTAATTCATAATAAATACAAAAATTATCAAAAAAATATTTTGCTTTTTTAGAAAATTTTCTTTTGTCATCTAGTTTGTAGGAAAAATATAAAATTTTTCGTAGGGTCATTTTTATAACTCTTCATCTAAAGAACGGGTCGGGTGCGGGAATTTGTTTTACTCGTTTTATGGGTCTAACGAACTCCATTTTCGTCTAGTCCTTTTTGAATTCTTCGTTATTTGACCGTAGATAGTTTAGATAGTGAAATATATTTTCCGTAGGGTTATTTTTAAAGATTTTAGGTTTTCCCCTTTTGTCCAGGTTTTCGGGCCTTAGTTTTTTGTTTTTAATTTCGTAATTTTTAGGTTTTTTTCTTAAACGTTTTAGTCGTCTTTTGTTTAATTTGACTTTTTTAAATTCCCAAACTCATTCCTTCCTTCAAAACTCAAATCTTCGATCGTATCGTTTTCCATTACCAGCTCGTTGGGGGACTTACGACCCGGGAAAACTCTATATACTTCTCGGTATCATTGACTCTGCTTTTTGATTATCTTACTGATATTTTATATTTTATTATATTACATTATATATTTAAGGTGTAGTCAGAGCGGTCAGTTACGACTTGAAATGATTCATCAATGCTTTAAGAGAAGTATTAATAGGTATTAAATCTAAAAAGCACAATAATGGTTTTATCGTCGGTAAATGTAAACTCTTTTTATTTTTTAACAAAAAGATCTATTTATTATCTTTAACTTGTTTGTTACTTGTTGAGTAGTTATTTAAGATCCAAATATTTTGCGCGTGTCAAATGATAAATTCTTTTATATTCATTTTTCTAGGGTAATGCATTGTTTGATAACATTTATAGCTTCATCATTTTTGGAAAGCATTTTCTTTTGATTTTCATCAAGTTTTTCATATGGTGTAACAACATCCTTGCCATCTTTGTCTTTGATGGTAGGTTTGTAGTTACCATTAGCTATGATATACCAAAGATCAATATCCTTAGACTTCACGTAAGTTTCAAAACGGTTTTTCCAATATATAAAACAATTTGCCTCGAAGAGAGGTGGGTTGTTGATAGATTGACCTTCTTTGTAGTTTTCCGAATCCATAATCGTTTAAAGATTTAAAATACAATTTATTTTAAAAACTTTGGTTAACCTAGCTCTTGATGCCAATTGTGGAAAACTAGAAGGGGGGTTGAATAGTTTTCTAAAATATTTGGCCTTTTAAAACTTGTTGAACACTTTGTTTGAAACTTTTAGTGAAGTGATCTAGATATTGATGTTTGATAATTAAGAAGTAAGAGATGTAAGAGTAAAGAGAAGATAGAGTGTAGAAAGAGTTCACCGGGACACAAGTATTTATAGTGGTTCGGCTACAAGGACACCTTCCTTGCCCTACTCCACTCCCCGAGTCACCTACTCGAGAGTTTGTTAAACACTAGTCACCGAGCTCCTTTCACTTGGCGGAGAAGCCTTCACAACGATGGTACACTTCTATAGGTTACAAAGATGATCACCGAATTTCTCACACACGAGAATCGATAATAACACAACTACACTTGATGTACAACTAACAATACAATAATAAATCACAGCAAGATGATCTCTTGAATGAAGTAAGATGAATCAAGATCAAGACACTTTTGAGGCGTGCTTGAAACTTTCGCGTATTTGGCAATTCCTTTCTTGAAGTGAATTACCTACATAAAATTTAGAAAGAGATGCTAGAGAGAGAAAGAGATCAGTTGATTAGAGAGAAGATTAGATGAGAAAGGTATGTGAAAACATGAGAAATGGCTTGGTATTTATAGTCAAAAGTTTTACTGTAGGCCGGTTCTTCCGGTGCTGTTGACAAAGGGCACCGGCGTGCAAAAGTAAGGGCACCGGCATACAGTAACTAAATCCGGATTTTGATTTGCAAAATCTTGAGATATCTTGTGTAATCTTATGAGATTTTCCTTGGATTTGCTGCATTTGATTATATACTAAATAAAGTAATTAAATTAATAAGTGTAAGATGATTTTGTGTAAAGTTAGGGTTTAAAAGATTTGTACACTTTTTCAAGTTGTATGTCCTTTTCTACAAAGTTAGGAGATAGTAAAGAAATCATGTTTTGAGATAATAAGAGGTTTGAGAAAAAAAATAGTTTGTTATGTTTTGTCATTAATAAAACCTTAGCCTAAGTTGATTGTAAAACGTTTTGATTAAAAAGCCGGTTAATTTGTATTAACAATCTCCCCCTTTTTGTTGATGACAAAACATATTAGGCTAAAGACTTGTATTTAAACTTGGTTACTTTCTACCCTTTTTTGTCGAAACAAAAATGGAATGCAAATGTATGAGAAATATAGAGATATTGTCAAGATGGAAAGCTCCCCCGTGATGAATGCTATGGTCACTACAAAACAAATATGTTAGTGATATGTGAGAAATCACATAGCATTTTTATACCAAAAATGGCCATTAAATGATCAAAATGTGCAAATATATGCTTGTATATGTGTGTTTTGTCTTTGGTGAATGTGTAGGTACGGATATTGCAAATATCACAAGAAAACGGCCAAAACTGAACAAAGACAGACATGGGAACGGACAGAATGCACAAGAGACGGAAAGATTTTAATAAAGGTCAATAAAGTCAACCCTTGGTCAAGCCTTGGTCAACAATGGTCAACCACAATAAGACAAAAACCTTGAAAATACTAAAAAAATACCCTTATTGTTAAAACAATTTCACAAAAGGTCCTTATAATACTAACACCGTTAGTCTTTTTTATTAAATAGATAACGGTCGTTAAGCATTATACTTATAACCCTTTAACCAAAACAAATTTACCCAACCCAAAACCAAAACCCATGGCCCATTTCCAAAGCCCAGGTCAAACACCCATTTAACTCAGTCAAACAAAAGAAAAAGGGCGCGAAGGGGTGAATCTAATGTTCACCCTTCGTCCCAAATTTTACCCAGCTCAAATTAAACCATAATTTACCCTTCTAGATGCTCAAATGACGTGGCGACTAAGATACCAAGTGCTAAGTGCCATCTTAGCAACAAAAACGTCACAAGAGCTCATGATTGGTCAATTGAGACAAAGAAGGACACACGTGCATCCTAAAGAAACACACAAATTGAAGGAATTTACAATGAAATCAAGCCAAAAGAAGCACAAAGCCTCTGACACAAGGATTGCCACGTTGGCAATCCGTGTGATCACATTTTTGATCTAACGGCTATGACATGGGATCTAATGATTGCAAGCAAATCAATGGTTGTGATCAAGACTGAAAGGAGCGTGTGAAGAAGGTCTGGAAGCTTCTCTCAAGCCTATAAATACAAGACCCCTCTCACTCACATCAGCACCTAGAATAGCTTAATATAATTTTTAGTAAATTTGTAATTTCAATGTAAACTACCTTTTTCATAAGTTTGTAATCCGTTTTAAATATTAATAAAAGTTTAATTTTCTACATTGCTCACTTGTTAAAAATTCTGTTTTTACATAAATGGTCTGAATAAGCTTTAAACTGTTCAATAAGCTCTTAATAAGATCTTAATTCATAACTCAAGCTAGTATTCACTTAGTTAAGCTCTCAAAAGCTTAACTAAGCTTAATAAGACTCAATTCACTCCAAAATCTACCACAACTTTAAAATGGAAGGGAAGCCAGACTTGGATGGGCTTCCAGGACCCCACCAGCTTATCCTAGGATAAGCTGGAGCTTGTTGATAGCTCATAAGAGCATTTTGATAAGCCTTGTTTAGAGCAAAGGCTCTTGTAAGTTCTCAATTCCATTTTTAGCTTAAATTTGCATTGCTAGCTTTTAGTTGCTTATTTCCTGCTTATTTCTGTTTAACCTAGCTTGTTACTGCTTATTATAGATATTAGTTGCTAAATTAGTTTAGTTTGTTAGTTTAAATCATAATTTGCATAAAGTAGTTGTTAAACAGTTTGAAAAACCAAAAAAATTAGTATAATAGTTAGCTTATTATTCTAGCTTATTTGTTTATGCAAAAGTGCTTGTTAGGTTTAATATAAGTTGTCTGCTATCTGGTATTAAGGTGTTGTGTTTTAGATCTGAAACTTATAAGCTTAAAATGGGAATTTACATCTTAAAGGGGTGTTTGGTTCAGGCAGTACTAACTTAAGTTAGTACTTCCCTTGGCCATTTATCTCTTTAATTTGAGTTAAAATCTCATTGTTAGGATTATAAGGTAAGGATTTGTGAATTTTTATAGGTGAAAGTTAATTTTGATCAAGTTTTTGTCTAGTAGTTTAAATCTGATAGGTTAAGCTTAGTTAAATTAGCATCATAAGCTCTAGTCTGTTTTATTTAGGATAATTGCTCTTGCTACTTTTGTTTTGAGGTTTTAAAGTTGTAGAAACAAGATCCATAGCTTGCACTTGTTGGTTTTGAGATTTGGATATTTTGCTTGCAAATTGCATCAGCAACAAAAATAGACAAATAGCCAATTTCAAATTCATTTATCAGAGGGTAATAATAGATATTAGGTCTTAATTTTTAGCATACAAGTAGTTTGTAGGTTAATGATCATCTGTTTGAACTTAGTTTTTAGAAAATAGCTTATTTGCCTATCTGTTTTTAAGCTCAAAAATTGCATTTTGTCTTTTAAAAACTCAGTACATACTGAGTTCACTCAATGCATACTGAGTATATAAGCTGTTTTCAAGTAGCTTGTTCATTGAGCATTTGAATTTCAAAATGGTTTTCAAAAGTTGATTTTAGTAGCTTATAGGTCATAGTTTAAGTATGTATAAGTTAGATTGCCACAAGGTTCTGTTTGCTTATAGAAAAATAAGCTCAAAGTTGCTGGTATGGTCTGTTTGTTTCTCAGATTAGTGTAAAGTGCTTATTTGATAATTCAGCTTATGGCTTATCCATTTAGCTCAATTCTAGCTTAGAGTAGTTTAGTAGGTTAGATTTAAGTTAGTGATAGCTTATTTAGTCATAATTTTAGCTTATCTTAGTTTTTAGCTTATTAAGTTTTGCCAAAAAACCAAAAATAGTAGTATTAATGTTTTCTGTTTGATTTTTAAGCATCTTCTAGCTTATTTAGTGGGTTTCTCAAAAAGTTGGCTTTACAAATTTTGCTTATTTTTAGCTTCTTTATAACTTTGCTTAATTAGGATTTTGCAAAAATAAAAAAAAAGGGAAATTGGGAAGTCAAAGGTGAGCAAGGCTCGAACCCTTGACCTCAACCAACCTCAACCCTTTTATAACTACACAACTCACACCACACAAACCACTGCGCCCTTGGGACTTTTACGTCCAAGGGTGCAATTACTTTTCTTTTAACCTTTTTTTATTTTCCTTTTTATATATAAAATCGTAGCTTAATTCTAGCTTTTTAGAGCTTTTAGTTTCAGCTTATTTTTAGTTTTATTTTTTATAAAATTAGTCTTTTAATTTTACATTATCAGTATTTTTCTCAAAATTTTTAGGATTAGTTTTATAATTTTAAATCATTTTTCTTTATAAAAATCTTTAAAAAATCAAATAAAATAGAAAAATAAACAAAAAAATAAATTTCTTTTTTATAAAATTTTCTTTTATCTTTATTTAGGTTTAGGAATTAAATTTGTTTTTGTAGGTTTAAATTTTAGTGTAGTTATTTTTTAGTCACGTTTCGTTTATTTCCCGTTATTCATTTTGTGTAGTTTTTTTTAATTGTGCCCTTATTTGATCACTAGTAGGATTTTAGAAAACAAAAATCTTCGAAACCAATCTAAACCATTGTCCAAATAAGAACGGAGTCTCAATTTCACAATTCGTTGGGACTTAACGACCCGGTAATCACTTACCGGTTAAAACGTGTGTAGTATTTTTGTGTAGAAATTGCTTTTAACCTTTGACCTCAAGGGTTTTCTGTAATTTTCTTTATACTTTGATATTATTTACGTACTAAATTGAACGAATCAAATTTTTAGCCCCGCTGCCGGGGAATTGTGTTGTAGATTCTCCCGTTTGAATTTGTCGATCATGATTTGGAGAACCTTTCGTCTTCGAAAGTTACGTCTTTTGAAAAATCAAAAATACCAAAAAAAAAAAAAAAAGTAAAAAATATTTTTTTCTTTTCTTTCTAGTATATGTAGAAGATAAAACATAAAAAAATACAAAAATATTTGCTCTTTCGGATTTTTCGATTATTATTTGTTCTCTTAATTACTAAAATACATTAGCAATTAAATTATCTTACTAGAGAATTTGTGAATATTCCATCAATAAGTTCCCAAACTAAAGATTCAAAAATTTACCGTTTTGTGTCACTTACGAAAAAGGCGCACCTCTTTTGTGAAATTAGCTATAAGGTGGGTATAAGGAGGATTTCGATCCGAAGGGACAAACGTTTTTAAGGGGATTTAATCCCACTACGTCCCCCACTTGCTTGCGAATTTCACTTAAGGGAGTTACCCTAAGTTTGTTGATTATTCGGTAAACCAAAAATATTTTTGTGTATATATTTTTCTCAACGTTTGTTTTGCTTAGTGCATACGCACTGGAAATTCCAATTTTCCAAATAATTCAACCGTAACCATTCCGAGACGTCAAAATAGATGACGTGCTCCAAACGTAGACGAACCCGAGCTTCGTACTATCGTTGAAGTTGCACCAATGGCGGAACGTACTATGGAAGAGCTACTCTGAGCACCCACGGAAGGGTACGGAGAAGCTATCGTTTTACCGGAAATTAATGCGGACCATTTTGAAATCAAAACGAATTTGCTTCAATTAGTTCAAGCAAGCCCGTTTCATGGCTTTGAGAGGGAAAACCCCCATACTCATATTAACAATTTCAAACGAATTACCTCGACTTTACGATTTAGAGATGTGCCGAATGGTGTGATTAAACTCATGATGTTTCCATATTCTCTCGAGGGGGCCGCTAGAGTTTGGTACGAGAAGGAACCACCTAATTCTATCTTAACTTGGGCCGATCTCGTTACCAAATTTGTGAACCAATTTTTCCCTCCCTCGAAAACCACTCATTTGAAAAATGAAATCTCTCGTTTTACCCAAAAATTCGATGAATCATTTAGCGAAGCATGGGAACGATTTAAGGAAATGCTTAGAGCTTGTCCCCACCACGGATTTACAGAGTTAACTCAAGTTGATACTTTCTACAATGGGTTAAATGATAACGATGAAGACTCCTTAAATTCCGCGGCGGGTGGAAATCTTTTGAGTAAGATGACTAGAGAGGCCTTGAACATAATTGAGAACAAATCAAAAGTTCGTTATTCAAAAAGTAAATCAAATGTTTCTAGGTTGAATACGACTTTTAGGGAAAATTCTAGTAAAACGGATGAAAGAATTGATAAGCTTGCGGACCAAATTTTGACCTTAGTGGAAATTGTTTCTAAGAAAGTTGTTACTCCCGCTCCGGTTAAAGCGGTTGAGGAATCTTGTGTTACTTGCGGTGGTGCTCATGCTTACTATAATTGTCCGAATACCGATAGCAATCAATCTAGTGTTTGTGTGACTACGGGTACTTACAATCAAGTAGCCCCTCCGAACCGTGCTAGCAACTACATGGCACCACCCGGTTTTGCTCCGGTGCAAAACTAAGGTCAAAATAGGTTTAATCAAAATCAAAATCAAGAGAATAATTTTAATCGGGGAAATAATTTTCATGGAAATCAAGTTTTTCAAGCTCCAACTAATCATGCTCCAAAATTTCAAAATCAAGGATTTTAAAATCCACCTTTTCAAGTGCCTAATAATCAAGTTCAACAAGAGTTTTCAAATGAGTTTTCGAGTTACAAGAGATCTAATGTCCAAATGATGAGAAATATGCAAAATTAAATCAACTCGTTAAAAGGAGACCTTAAGAATGAAATTCAAAATACGATGAAGACTCAACAAGCCGTCATGACGAATCAACAAAATGCTTTTCAAAATATGTTATGTGGTTTCTTTCAAAATTGTAGATTGTAAATGACATATGAAGAACAAGGGATTAAAAAAGATCTGGAGGTTGGGTAAAATGAAATAGATGTGTAGCCATTTTATTAGAGTTGAAAGGTTAAAGAGATGGGAAGAGTGTATGTACTAGAGAGAGAACATACACACTTTTACAAATGTGAGCTTCACCCCTCCATGGAAGTATAGAGGGGGTATTTATAGTCCTAGTGACACTTAACTATTGTAACTAGTCATTATTAGTCCCTACGTGTCACGCTATAAATGAACTAATGTAATTCCGGATATGTCACCATATTTTAAGGCTAACAATCTTCCCCCAATATGTGGACACATACGGAATTACTTACAATGTTCCTAACAAGTACAAATACAATTGAATAAATTCTTCTAAAGCGCTTCCAAAGCTGAAGTTGTCTTTTAAGTTCTCCTGGTCTTGAAACTTGTATTCCAGCTTGGATCTTCATTGTCTTTACTTGTTCTGGAACCATTGTAGTATGCATGAGTTGGATTAACTTCCCCCCAATTCATGCAGCATGTCTTGAAAAGCTTTCTTCATAATCAGCTTCCCCCTAAACCAACATCCCTATCTTAAGCAGATTCTGAAACTTTGAAGTAGCTTAAACAATCTTCTACTTGTCATTGACGTGCACAGCGGAATTTTGTAGAAGTCAAACCACACCAATGACCACTGCTTCTTGTCATTAGGGCTTGGTGAATATTCGTTCGGGGGATGCATGCGAGAAATCAGCAGCAATTCTTCTCATGTATGTAGAATACTTCATAAACCATGTTTGGTAAAGTAGTATACACTACTTCCTCCTAGAAGTTGACATGGTAACATCAAAGTCAACTAAGTCCTGGATGTACACATTTTCCTCCATGATGGTTTCGAACTCTCAAAAGCATCATTGTTGTATACGCACATATACTCGAGAATTTCTTGTCTTAAGCACAAATCTTGAAATCCAAACAAAGCATTA
>BQNB010122822.1:0-15652 GCA_026074375.1 Tanacetum coccineum
CAATATTCCCATATGTTATCTAGGATGTGTCCCTTCTTCCTTGTTCCAAGTTCGTACTCATCATCTAGATTATTGGTTTCTAAATTGAATTTCCACTTCTAATCATCAAAGTTCCTATGAGTTAGATTATTTATAGTGCTTTCTATAAATAATTTTAATAGAAATTAAGCATAATTTTAATAGTGCTTTTTTCACAGGTTCACTAATGTCAGTATGCCCGACCTTAATCAATGTCCATTCCCTAAAGGTATAATCTTTGGGTCTCGGTTTGTTTGATTATTTAGAGGATACTTCAGATGAGGGACTAATATCACACCATTTAGCGTATCTATTGTCCCAAAACAAGGCACTGGTTTGGCTTTTTCTGTATTTTGCTAAAAGGTAATCAGGAAAGGATAGTCCTTTTCCTTTTATATTTCTTCTCTCATTATTGTAGTTGCAGTACCAAAACCTTAAATTTCCAGTTTTAGATACCCCACAGATTTCCACCCCACCATCACACATTTTTTTATCGGGGTCACAGGATGGCCACATTTTGGTTTGTTCCTTGATATTCTATTTTATAGGGTTACAGAAGTGTGCTCTAGGAACATTTTCATCTAAATTAATTTTCCATTTCTTATGCTTTCGATCACCTAAGTTAACAGACCTATTGTCCCAGTTACCTGACTCTTCGTAATCGATATGATTATTACTCTAGGCAGGGGATTGAGGCCTATTAATTAGGCCAGAATTAACCACGAAATGTTTTTCACTAGGATTCATATAGTTGTGATCTTTTCTCATTATATCAAAGCTTATTCTATCTTCATTAATTCCTAAAGAAAATTTTCTAGCGAAGACATCTATTTCCACATGAATAGTAGCCAAAAAGGGTCTCCCTAGAATTGTAGTTTTAGAAGGGGTGTTGTCTATGATTACGAAATCAAAAGGGAATAAGAATTTATCAATCTTCACTAAAACGTTTTCAACTTTCCCCAAGGGTGCCTTTTTAGACATATCTGTCATTTCACAAAGCATATTTGTTTTCTTAAGATTGGTAAGATGTAAGTGTTCAAATATACTCTTGGGCATTACATTAGTACTAGCACCTAGGTCAGCCATCGCATAAAAATTAAATTTACTGATCGTGCAGGGGAGTGTGAAGCTTCCTAGATTTAATTCTTTGGGTGGCAGTTGGTGTTATAAGGCATCAGGGGTATCACTTTTAGTTTCTGATATGAAAGACACTCCCTGAAGTTTGTTGAGCACAGACATTTCTTGATTAGTAGTAACTATTTTAATTTGTCCTGAGGATGAGTTAGGGGTTTTATTCAAGTGGATTTCCTTAGTCAACTGTTCGATCTGGGTTTCTAAATTCTTGAGCGAGGCGCTTTGGTTCCTAGTGTTAATTTCGGCATTCTCTTGAAGTTTCTTAATCCACACCTCCATTTCAATACTTCTTCATGCAGATTCCTCTTGATGCTTAGCTAATAGTTCTTCTAAGCTTTGCCTCTTCTCACCATATGGTGGGCGATTATCAGTCTTATTGTAGTATCCAGGTGGTCCTATATGAAACTTTCACTAGTGTCCCGTTAAAAGGCGTTGTTCGTCTAAATTCTCCATATCTGACCTCTTCAACTTGTTTAACTTTCCCGTTGAGGGGACAATCCCCTTGTCGAGGTGAGGTCCTTCGCAAATTTAGCATCCAACCTGGATTGCATGAACATTTTCCTTAAGCTTCTTCATGTCACATCCCAGGTTGTCCAATTTATTTACCAAAGCAGCTAGTCCAACATTGCTACTACTGCTTCCAATATTCTTGCTTGTGGTTCCATCGTGCCATTTTTGAGAATGGCCAATCATGGTTTGAATCGCTGTGAGAGCTTGGGCTGGTGTCATCCTAGGAATTGTCCCTGCGAATCAAGCAGTTGACGATTCATAGTGCTCAAACCCTCATAAAAGATATTTACCTTTTGATGACTATTGATGTCGTGAGTAGGGAACTTGTATAGCAGGTCATTATACCGCTCTTAGGCCTAGTATAATGATTCGTCTCCTTCTTGCTTAAAGTTATGGATATCTTCAAACTGCTTTGCGGTCTTGGAAGGTGGGCAATACCTTTGGATAAAGGCCTTTTTGAGGAGATCCCATATATTGATAATTCCTGGGGCGAGTCTGTCCACCCATCTTTTTGCGGCTCCATAAGAGTAAAGGGAAAAACTCGGTGCATGACTGCGTCTTTAGAGACTCCGAGAATATTAAATAAGCCAACGATGTTGAGGACCCAATCAATGTGATCGTGAGCATCCTCGTCTTTGTTCCCGGAGAAAGTGTCTTCCTTTAATTCGCGCATGAATTGACTCTTGATTTCAAAATTGACATTGCCTCCGATTTCGGGTTTAACCACGCCCAATACCTGGTTTTCTCGTGACAATGCTAAGTATTGTTACATGGTGAGAGTATCAACGTCTACTCCTGCCATAGTTCATGCGGATATAGAGTTTAGGGAAAGAAGAGAAATAACAAAATAATCAAATTAATTCTAATTTTTAGCTCCCCGGCAGCGGCGCCAAAAACTTGATGCGTATTTTCTTTTCAATAATAATTTACCAAGTTTTAAATTTATAAAACTCGATCTACCTGACAACGCACTAATGGGAAAAGAACCCAATCGTGGGTAGTATAGAATGGTAAATCCGAGGTCGTCCCAAGAGCTAAGTTGTAATTAGTTTTAATTTGAAATGTCGCGTTTAGAAAATAGTTTTTGATTTGAATTGAAAAGAATTAAAAATAACAATAAAATAAAATACTAAAAATAAAAAGGGTTTGGAGATATCAGGAGAGAAAACGTGCTAACCTAGTTACTTCATTACTACTGTTATGAAAAAGTTTTCTTGTGCAATGTTAAACTATGGTTTCTATAGTGGTTTCTAAGGTCGATAGACTTGAATAGGCATATATAGTCTATCCTATACTTCCCGCGATTCCGACTCAGTCCAAATCGTATAGGAGTTAGGATATCCAGGTTGCAGTGATTAATCCTAACTATTCCCAAAACTTATCTAATAACCTATACAGATTATTAACCCCCTCTGAAAGAGTTTATGTGCTTTTTAAGTATATTGAGTGATAAGTGCGGACACCGGTTAGTTCCTACACTAGGGATGGAGTCATAGATCCTCCCTAGTACCCGATAGATCCTATATTGACTAGATAATCTAATAATGTGGCAAGAAAGGTCCAAACCACCCGTACTATCAAAACCCAGGGTTACACGATAGTCAAGGAACATCTAACGAAACCATAATCTAACAGAAAACAAACATCATAACAATAGTAACTACATAACTAGGCCAACACTTTAAGTGCTTAGCTGCTCATGGTAACGGAAACACAACAAGAAATAGAAGTAATCATAGATTGAAAGCTCATAATTCTTACAGTATTCGTATTTGAACGATTAAATACAAAATGTAAATAAAGTGTGATCTCTCTTGGACTCCAGGTGGAATTCTTCGAAGGTTAGAAGCCTTTGTCGCCTCTCTAATTGGATGTGGAGGAAGTGATGTCAGAATAGCTTGAATGAGGCCTCTATTTATAAGTATCGAACCTGTTACGGCGTAACTGATAAAGGTGTTACGTTATAATCTTCTTACACGACATTTCATAAATAAGCAATTGTTGTGGCGTAACCAGATATTGCGTTACGCCGTAACCTTCAAATAATTTCCATATGTACATAATCTTCACTCTATATTTGGGGATCTTCATGGTTACGGCGTAAACATAAGGGGTGTTATGCCGTAACTCTATCTTGGGTAAGATTTCATTCCAAATACATGGTTACGGCGTAACTAGATATGGTGTTACGCTGTAAAGTTGTCCTTGATCTTCGTACCTACTTAATATATGTTATGGTGTAACTATTTTTGGTGTTACACCGTAACATTCTTCAGATAATTACACTTTGAGCCCTTTTTCCTTTGTTTCTTTTCATTTTCCTGCATTTCACCTGAAAACTACAAAATGATAGAAAATATCTCATTTTTGAGTATTAGTGAAACATTTACAGGTAATATAGGGTATTTTGCTACTAAAAAAGTATCATATATTTGATGTTATCACAGAGCCTGGAAGGAAAGTTGGCAGCACTAAACCGTTTCCTCTCCCAGTCAGCTGAAAAATCACTACCTTTTTTTGAACATTAAAAGAGATCACTAATGAAAACAAACATGATTACCGGTTGACAGAAAAGGCAGAAAATGCTTTCTAAGAACTCAAAAAGATGATCCTGGACCAACTGGCCCTTACAACTCCACTTCCAAAGGAGACTTTGTTTATATACCTAACGACATCAAAAAAAGCAGTCAGTGCAGTGCTGCTAGTGGTAAGGAAAGGAAAATAGTATCCGATACACTACGTAAGCAGAACGCCACATGACGCAAAGCGAAACTATGCTCCGCTAGAAAAGATGGCACTAGTGTTACGGCACGTATCTAGAAGGTTAAGAATGTACTTTGATGCTCATCCCATCACTGTTATCACAAACCAACCAACCAAGCAAATTTTGAGCAAAGTGGACACGTCGGGTAGGCTAGCACAGTACTTCGTTAAGCTAGGGGCGTACAACATCACATATGAGCCCCGCAACGCCATCAAAGGACAGATATTAGCGGACTTCATAAACGAAGTACCGGTAGGTAGTGAAGCTATAGTACCGCCGTAAACCCAGTACACAATTGATCATCAAAAAGATTGCAAGGAAGAATGGGTACTCAACACAGATGGGGCATCTAGCTTCAAAGGTTTTGGCGCGGGCTTGGTTCTTATCAGCCTTACAAAAACAGAATATACATACGCCTTGAGGCTCAACTTTGAAAGCACCAACAACCAAGCTGAGTATGAGGCCCTCTTAGCAGGCCTGAGAATTTCCAAGAAAGTGGGAGTACAATCTCTGTCTGTCAATGTAGATTCCATATTGGTGGCTAGCCAAATCAACGACAACTATGAGGCTTGCAAGGAAAATATGATCCGAAATCTGTCCAAGGCAAAAGAATACATCAGCTGCTTCAAAAACTTCAAAATCCAAAACATACCATGAAACAAAAACCAAAAGGCAGACTTGTTAAGCAAACTGGCCTCGGTAGCATTCAACCACCTTACTAAAGAAATTTTAGTGGAAACATTGGATGTACCGTCAATGGACGTTGAGGAGATAAATGCCATAGTGGAAGAAGAAGGGGAAACGTGGATGACCCCCATCATCAACTGTCTGGAAAGGAGGTGTGGCCCAGAGACCAGAATAAGGCACGTACATTAAGGATGAATATTGGTTAATACATCATGGAAGAGGGCGTTTTATTCAATTTTTTTTACCTAATGCCTATGCTCCGGTGCGTGGGTCCGCTACGGGCTAATTATGTCATTTAGTAGATTCACATGAGGGCGTGCAACATGCATCTAAAAGCAAGGTTGGTGGTTGCAAAGGCCATCCGGTAAGGGTACTAATGGCCAACAATGCACTAGGTCGCAAGGGAAGAAATACGCAAGTATGATTCATGCCAAATCCACTCCCCAATTCCCAAGCTCCCCAAAACCTTGATGACTTCGATCATGGCACCTTGGCCATTCTTTCAATGGGGAATGGATATGCTAGGCCCGCTCCCAGAAGCACTGGGGAAAGTAAAGTTGGTAATTTTGGTCGTAGATTATTTCACAAAGTGGATAGAATCCAAGCCGCTGGCCAAAATGATAGGGAAGGAGGTAAAGAAGTTTGTATGGGACAACATTGTTTGTAGGTATGGGTTGCTAAAGATAATTGTAACGGTCAATGGAACCAACTTCATCTACTACCCTTTCAAAAGTTAGTGTAAGAGATTGAACATCACATAAATAAACACATCCATAGCACATCCCCAGGCTAACAGGATAGTTGAAAGAGCAAACAAGAGCTTTATGAAAGGAATCAAAACCCGGCTAGGACGGGAAAGGAAAGGCTGGATGGATGAACTGCCTAACGTCATGTGTGCTCACCGAACATCACTTAAAACTAGCAATGGGGAGACACCATACAGCCTAACGTTCAAAAGTGAGGCAATCATTCCAGAAAAAATCAACATGCCCACACACCGAACAATGATGATCAAAGAAGGGAAGGCAATGAGGAAGAGATGAGATTAAACCTTGACTTGTTGACAGAAAGAAGAGAAGCGGTTGCTATCTGAGAGGCTAGGTACAAGATGAAAAAGGAGCAATACTACAACAAAAGGGTACGGCCCGTGCCCTTTCAGGTAGGTGAATTTGTCTACCAAAAGAATGAAGCTAGCCGGGTAGAAAATCTTGGAAAGCTAGGTCCAAAACGGGAAGGACCATACTTGGTGGTGGAAGTGTATCAGAATGGCTCATACAAGCTGTGTACAATGGATGACAGAGAAGTGTCTCGCGTCTGGTATGCAATCAACTTAAGAAGATGCTACTTGTAGGGATCATTGTGTTTAGAATTCCAACTCTCTAATGTAATCCGTTAAGAATTTTAGTGAACAATCAAGCCAATCCCCGTGATGAGGGAAAGATAATTTTCTGACTATGTGATGTGTAAGACTGAGACATAAAGCCAAATGTAGATAAATTATTATGTGACTTGGATGCCAGCCAGTTCAGCAACATCGACCGGTTGAGGCGTAGTCAATATCTACAAGTATAGATAAATTATTATTTGACTCGGATGCCAGCCGGTTCAGCAACATCTACCGTCCGGGGCGTAGTAAATATCTACAAGTGTAGATATATAATTATGTGACTCGGATGCCAGCCGGTTCAGCAACATCTACCGGTTGGGGCGTAGTTAATATCTACAAGTGTAGATAAATTATTATGTGACTCGGATGCCAGCCGGTTCAGCAACATCTGCCGGCTAGGGCGTAGTCAATATCTACAAGTATAGATAAATTATTATGTGGCTCGGTTACCTATCGGCCTAACAACACCCACCGGCCGGGACGTGCTCAATGTCTACTATTATCCACAAGTTATTGTGTGACTCGGCGGATGGCTCGCCACATCCGACCCAAAATCTGTTTTTGATTAATGTATGGGGGAATGGATAAATTATTATGTGCCCCTAACGGACCGCTAATCCCCTCCAGTTGGTATAAGTGGTCAATATCTATGTCTCGGGAATACCACAAAGGAATAAGAAAATGTCTAAAAAGTAGAACAATGCTAATGCAATAAGCAAGGGAAAACCATGAAGATGTACAACCATTTATAGATAAACATAACGAAATACATACAAACATAACAAAAATCCAAATATTGTTCAACAAGCACAATTGTAAGGCGCCACAACCGGCCCTAAAAAGTAACCTAAACAAATTAAAAGTGTCAAGATATCTAAGCATAGGAAGACGTTGGAGTATCGCGAGGCCCTCCACCAGGAGTGGGACCAGTTTCATCCGGCATGACAGTTTGTAAACCGATGGGATCTAACAGATACATATGAGCCACTTTATCAACATACGAATATCTTTTATCAAATAGCTGCTCATATGTTCCCATGAAGGTGTCAGAAGATGCGGGATCCACATTGGGAGTGGCCTTTAAAATTTCCTAAATGTCTGAGTCCTGGCGGCCAATAGATATCCCATCTATAAAACCTTTGCCAATAGCAAGGCTGAAGGCTTCTCCCAGCGAGTGTTTGTATTCAAAACTTTGGTGTAACCGGTGCACAAAGATAGGAAGGTACTCATTTATGATCCGGCGCCTCACCATCTCTCCATTACCAGCCTCAACAGCATACTTCTCCCTATCAAGTCTTAGTTGATGAGCATCAGCCTCAGACTACCTCAATGCTTCTTCAAGCTGCTTGATACGGTCTGCTTGCTCAGTATTCAACTAGTCCGTCTCTTTCTTCTCCTCCTCCAGCTCCTCAAGCCTATCCTGCAAACTTTTCTCCCGGATCAAGGCCCCATCATAATTTTTGGATAATTAATCTGTAGGTAAAACCATTCTCATCATAAGCTAACTGACTGAGCGCTTCACATTTCTTTCTATGCACACCTTAATAATGAGTTTTCTGGTCCTTGCAAGAATTCGTGGGCGTAGACAGATCTCATGGCTCCTTCGACAAGGCCTCAAACGAAGAAGAGTGTTTGCTTACTGCTGAGCAGACTGGCACAACAACTTCCAAGACCGTTTGATAGCAGATTCGTTGCGCATCCCCTCATTAAAAGACTCCTGATCAGCAGGGGTGAAAAGGTTGGACATCATGTCTCGGCATAAGCGGGAGTTGTCCATACAACAAAAATCCGTGAGGCCCTTGGGAAGTGAAAGGTAGATTACCAAAACGCCCAGCGGAGTAACCTGCAAACAAAAAAGGGGGCAACACAGTTTATAAAAGAGAAATGAGGAAGCAAATAAAGTAAAATAGGATAGAAGTAACTTACTAGCTACTACGTCCTGGGCAGCCTTGTCACGTGTAGTTACAATACAGTCTTGTCAGTGCAGACCAATTAAAAAAGGAGAGATAAGAACACAATCAATAGCAAACAAAAGGGACCTAAAAAGAAAAACCAAACATAACCTGGATGGTTAATAGGGCTGGGCTAGGTCTACAGAGCTAGATAACCCACCCCTGCGTTATCACCAATGACCTCTATGGCAAACGCTACTCACCATTTTCTTTGACCGCCCTCCCCACCTGTCAAAAAACTCTAGATAAACAATGGAGTAGGAGTAGTATGCTCGACGGATCAGGTTCTGTAAGGGAACCCATAAACGACCAGCAGAAGTATAGGAGAACGTGCCCCTCTTGGCCCAGAGTCCTCAAAGACGTTTGGCAATGGTATAAAAGGAATGGGATATTGACACATGCCTTCTGTGATCAGGTTGCACCATAGTCATCAATGTGAACTTTTCTTTTCGTTTGGCGAGCACTTTCCTTACAGCATCTTATTTCAGCAACCTCTCACCTGAAAGTTAGTGCCAGAACATTACTAGTATGCCTTCTCCTCAGCTATTGTAACACCCCCCATTTTCGAGAACATAGACGCAGCGAAACATATATGGGAGTTACTTCATAGCACACTCACATACATTACATAAAACGACTCAAGAATAGACGTTTTTAGTAACATTGGTCCCAAATAAACAAGTTTCACAATATCCTATTTACAACCATAGTGGTAAAAACCATAGTACCATAAAAGTCACCCATCATAAGATCAAGTTTCACAAAATACCAAATTGTATCATAAACATTTTAACATGGGGATAATTTAAAGTTCAAACATAAACCACGCGAGACCATCCTCGTGAGCTTCAAATCATCCATCATCCTTGATTACCTGAGATAAAACATGCTAAAAAGTCAATGAAATATTGAGTGATTCATAGAGTTTTCATAAAACCAAAATCTGAACACTAAGTTTACTTTATACATCATCTTATAACATTGTGGATCAAACAAGTTATATAATATTTGCACCGAGCTCATGACACCGCAAGCGTTAACATCAACCACATATGTAATAAATTACCATATGATAAACAATTTATTTGCCCCCACACGAGGTATCATCGCCAATATACTCCATTTCAATAAAATCACAAAAAAATCGCCCAGTCAAGGTGTGTTTCCCGCAATGGAACCAACCCCGGACTGGAAGTCAACCCCAATAAGATCTAATCAAATGTATTAAGCGCTCACTAATCCAACAATTAACGGTTCATGAAATTAGGGACTTTATGCGATAGGTACTCGTGCAAAATATAATTCAGGAACGGGTCCAGCATACCAAACAATCTTGTGTTTAATTTTTAAAACAAGCATGTATCTCCCTCGCGGGTTTTCAATAAAACAGTAAAAGTAAAGCAGCAATGAACCTCACCAAGATAAAGAAGAAACGAGAACAATCGAGAAATTAAGACGCACGAGAACCTCCAAGAAATTATTCGGGACCTACATAATAAGTCGCGACATAATATTATAAAGTATCCAATACTTATACATAGTTATATAATATCTCGTTTATAAAAATGCAAAACATGTGCAACATTGAACCGAGATTCAACCAAGGTGCTTTTATCTCTAAATTAGTTGTAGGACCTATACTTACACTCAATTAAGTGTCTACTAAGTATCGCTTATCCAATCTTAACTTTTACTAAGTGGTCGCACTTTTTATTCTTCTAAAACTAGACGTAAAAGGTCCTATATATCTGTTAAGGGTCAGATTCATGAGAGCATTGCTCTCAAACCATTAAGGCTATGAACATGAGGCTTAAACCTCTGGAAATCCCTTGAAGTCTACTTTCCAGAACACTAAGCCAATCATTCCAATTGTTTACCATCTAAGAGAAAAGTTCATTTTAACAAAAAAAAAAAAAAAAAAACTGAAAACTCAAAACAGAAAACTTATTTTCCAGATTTTAGTCAACTTCACGCTACTGTATCTCTTAACCTATAAAAGATAAAAAAAACTGAGGCTTTTACCCCTGGAAAGCCACTTAAGTCTAATTTTCAAAACATTTGGCCAATCAATTATACCATTCACCAATCCATGGAAAATGGATTTTTATTAACCGAAGGAGAAACTCAGAATTGAGCTGAACTTTCTATGAAATAGGAATAGAAGTTCAGCCAACTTTCTGGTTTGACCTTCGGTTAATAAAAATCCATTTCCCATGGATTGGTGAATGGTATAATTGATTGGCCAAATGTTTTGAAAACTAGACTTAAGTGGATTTCCAGGGGTGAAAGCCTCATTTTTGTATCTTTTATAGATTAAGAGATACGATAGCGTGAAGTTGACTAAAATCTGGAAATTGAGTTTTCTGTTTTGAGTTTCAGTTAGTAAAATGAACTTTTCTCTTAAATGGTAAACAATTGGAATGATTGGCTTAGTGTTCTGGAAAGTAGACTCCAAGGGCTTTCTAGAGGTGAAAGCCTCACTTTCATAGCCTTAATGGTTTGAGAGCAATGCTCTCATGAATCTGACCTAAACCAGAAAATAGACTTTTACGTCTAGTTTTAGAAGAATAAAAAGTGCGACCACTTAGTAAAAGTTAAGATTGGATAAGCGATACTTAGTAGACTTTTAATTGAGTGTAAGTACAGGTCCTACATCTAATTTAGAGATAGAAACACCTTGGTTAAATCTCGGTTCAATGTTGCACATGTTTTGCATTTTTATAAACAAGTTATTATATAACTATGTATAAGTATTGGAATACTTTATAATATTATGTCGCGACTTATTATGTAGGTCCCGAATAATTTCTTGGAGTTTCTCGTGGTCTCGATTTCTCGATTGCTCTCGTTTCTTCTTTACTTGGTGAGTTCATAGCCTCGCCTTTACTTTTACTGTTTTATTGAAAACCCGCGAGGGAGATACATGCTTGTTTTAAAAATTGAACACAAGATTGTTTGGTATGCTGGACCCGTTCCTGAATTATATTTTGCACGAGTACCTATCGCATAAAGTCCCTAATTTCATGAACCGCTTAATTGCTTGGATTAGTGAGCGCTAATACATTTGATAGATCTATTGGGGTTGACATCCCCGTCCGGGGTCTGGATCCATTGCGGGAACACCCTTGAACGGACGATTTGTGATTAGAGAAATGAGGTATATTGGCGATGATACCTCGTGTGGGGGCAAAGAAATTGTTTATCATATGGTAATTTATTACATATGTGGTTGATGTTAACGCTTGCGGTGTCATGAGCTCGGTGCAAATATTATATAACTTGTTTGATCCACAATGTTATAAGATGATGTATAAAAATAAAACTTGTGTTCATATTATGGTTTATGAAAACTCTATGAATTCACTCAATATTTCATTGACTTTTTAGCATGTTTTATCTCAGGTAATCAAGGATGATGGATGATTTGAAGCTCACGAGGATGGTCTCACGTGGTTTATGTTTGAACTTTGAATTATCCCCATGTTAAAATGTTTATGATACAATTTGGTATTTTGTGAAACTTGATCTTGTGATGGGTGACTTTTATGGTACTATGGTTTAACCATATGTTGTAAAATAGGATATTGTTCAAACTTGTTTATTTTGGGACCAATGTTACTATAACGTCTCTTCTTGAGTCGTTCTTTATGAAATGTATGTGATTGTGCTATGAAGTAACACCCATATATGTTCCGCTGCGTTATCTCGAAAATGGGGGTGTTACAAAAGCTGAGGAGAAGGCTACTGTTAATGTTCCTGGCACTAACATTCAGGCTGAGAGGGTTGCTGGAAATAAAGATGCTGGTAAGGAAAGTGCTCGCAAGAAAAGAAAAGTTCACATTGTGACTCTGGTGCAACCTGATCCAGAGCATGTGTCATCTCCCATTCCTCTAAACCATGCCAAACCTCTAGAGACTCTGGCCAACGAGGGGCACGTTTCTCCTACTACTTCTGCTGGTCGTATGGGTTCCTTACAGAACCAGACCGACGAGCATACTACTCCTCCTCCCATTGTTAATGCTAGAGATTTTGTGACAGGTGGGGAGGGGGTTCAAGAAAATGGTGATGTCGCGTTTGCCAATGAGGGTCATGGTGATAACGAGGGTGGGTTATCTAGCTTGTAGACCTAGCCCAGCCCTATTCACCATCCAGGTATGTTTGGTTTTCTTTTTAGGTCCTTATGTTTGCTATTGATTGTTGTCTTATCCTCCTCCTTTTTTAATAGGTCTGCACCCTGAGACTGTATAGAAACCTACACGTGACAAGGCTGCCCAGACGTAGAAGCTAGTAAGTACTTCTTCCTTATACTTTCTTTGCTTCCTATTTCTCTTTATAACTGTGTTGCCCCCCTTTTTTGTTTGCAGGTTACTCCGCTGGGCGTTTTGGTAATCTACCTTTCACTTCCCAAGGGCCTCACGGATTTTTGTTCTATGAACAACTCTCGCTTATGCCGAGACATGATGTCCAACCTTTTTACCCCTGCTGATCAGGAGTCTTTTAATGAGGGGATGTGCAACGAGTCTGCTATCAAATGGTCTTGGAAGTTGTTGTGCCAGTCTGCTCAGCAGTAAGCAAACACTCTTCTTCGTTTTGAGGCCTTGACGAAGGAGCATGCCGATCTCGTCTACGCCCACGAATCTTGCAAGGACCAGAAAACTCATTATAAGGAGTGCAAGAAAGAACTGGTGAAGGCTCAGTCAGCTTATGATGAGAAGGTGTCTACCTATGATTAATTATCCAAAAATTATGATGGGGCCTTGATCCGGGAGAAAAGTTTGCAGGATAGGCTTGAGGAGCTGGAGGAGGAGAAGAAAGAGACGCGCCAGTTGAATACTGAGCAAGCGGACCGTATCAAGCAGCTTGAAGAAGCGTTGAGGTAGTCTGAGGCTGATGCTCATCAACTATTTATGCTTAGCAGCAGTAACTAATACCTTAACAGCAGTAACTTCAAGAAGGCTTTTAATCTCAACAATTTGCTCTCTTTAGGCATTTTTGGAATTTATAAATCCAACATGACTTCATTTGACTTAGAACATTCATTGGATGTAGTAGGAAATGAAAAATATGTTTGTTTAACAAAATGTTCTTTTTTAGGAACAAATGTTTTATAAAGAGCATTTAATTTTTCATAATTCAGTTGAACCATTTTGTTTCTCATTTTTAATCGACTTTCTTCTGCATCCTCTAAAGTTTCCTTCGAATCAAGTGAATCAATTTTTAATTTAGTGTGTAAAGCATTTCACCATGATACATTTTTAGTTGTACAACAATGGCTTTCTTGAGACTTTTGAGATTTTGATAACCCAACCCAGCTTTAAGAAAAGGATCATAAACTTTAGTTAGTGTCTTTCCAAGCAAGTGAATAGTTTGAATTGATTGACCTATATTATAAATAATTCGATCATGAGAACTCAGTTTCTCTTTGAGATCAACAATATCTTCAAGATATCGATTTTCTCGTTCTTTGAAATCCTTTTTCGCTAACTGAGTTTCATGTTGAATTATAATCTTTTCATTTTCAATTTTGAAAAAATCACTTTCAATTTTATCTTTTTCTTTCAAAATTCTCTCAATGGTGTCTTTATCAGCACGTATCTCATGTTCCAACTCTTCACATGTTTCTTTATATTTTAAGCATTGAATTGTTTCTGAATCAAACGTTTTGACCCGTTCCTTACATGTATCAAGCTCCTTTTGTAGCAACTCTTTTTGCTTTTAAGCTCATTGTTTAATCGGTTTTTATTTCTAGCCTCTTTTTGAACATTATAAGCCAAAATTTGAATATTATGATATTCAGCATGATCATTTGAATCATGTTCAGATGTACCACCATTATTTTCCACATAAGGATCATCAAATATGATATTAAAATCAATTTGATCATTATTAGATGCGTGAATAATAGTTTTACGTTTCACATGATTCACTTGTTCATGAGCCTTGTGTGAAGAATTTACCTCACTAATAGCCTTTGCATCATAGGTTGGATCAGTCACAGCATTGCCATCAGTTGGTTGAATTCGAGCCATTATGATTACTGCAGCTGTAAGCTCTTCCAATGTTTCATCTCCAAAAGAATTATCGAGCATGTAATCATTCTCTTTAGCATTGAGGTTGCTTTCGGCTTCATCTTTCATGGCTAACAACATTTGTTCTCTGAAATACTTTGCATCACGAACTCTTGGTTTCTGACAATCACGAGCATAGTGGCCTTTTTATTGCAGTTATAACATTGAACATTTTCCTTTCCTAGATTTGACTCAGTTTGTGGAACACGCCGAACAATCTGATTACTTTCACCATTCACATTTCTTGCATTAAATGCTTGATTCCTGTTTTGTCTCCCTACATTCCTGTTACCATTTCCACCATATCCTGCATTCTTGGTTTGTATGTCAACTCTACCATCCTGAATCACAGCTTGATTTTTTGTGTTTGATGAAGTATGAAGACGATTATTGGTAGGTGTAGCAAACTTCTAGGTGATTACTTGAGCTAATAACAACATTTCAGTTGTAAGCTTGTCTTCTTGAGCATCCCCGTGTAACTCCCCTTGATAATCTTCTTCACAATCAACAACAGATGAAGGATGTGTGACATAGTATGGTTATGGTGATTTTGAATATGAAGGACTTGCATGAGACTGTGAAGAAACATTTAAATGAGCAATTAGTGCTAAGGGATCATGATTCCTGGCAGCTCTCTTTGCTTTGGATGCCTGGATATGTGGTTCGAATTGTGCTAAGGAATCATACAACTGATTATATGAAACTGTATGTCCTGTCTTGTTGTGACGAACCATGGTAACATATTTGCTCCACTCAGGTTACAAGCAATTGAGAAACTTGGTGTTGATTGACACTGAAATAGGACGAACATTATTACGATCCATAATATTCACAAGCGTTGTCAATCTTTCATACACAGATTCTAGCGATTCTCCTTCCTTTGCTGCAAACTTGTCAAACTCATCCATGAGTCGTGAGTGTCTAATGTGATTAGTAACCTCATAACCATACATTAACCTTTTAATTCATTCCCACATTTCCTTAGCGTTTTTACACGCATCCATCGAATTGTAGATATCATTAGGTATTGCTTGAAGAAGATAATTCATGACTCTCACATCAGCAATGTATTGTTTCTTGTTTATCTTAGTCATTTTGGATAGTGGTTCAATTATCTACTTCGTAGTATCAT
>BQNB010122823.1:4171-20208 GCA_026074375.1 Tanacetum coccineum
TCGAGCTCGGGCTTGTTGTATGATATATAAGCTCGAGCTCGGCTCGTTTGTGACGCACTTATAAAAATTAAAGCTTGTCTTCATAAACTTACTTATTCGAGCTCGTTTATTTAAAGCTCGTTTATATTTTTAGCTCGTTTACTAGAGCTCGTTTAGGCTCGCGAGCCTAGCCGAGCTTTATATGTAAAGCTCAGGCTCAGGCTCATTTATTAAATGAGCTCTAATTTAGGCTCGAGCTCGTTTAGGCTCGGTTCGTTCGAGCTTTTTACCAATCCGATCTCGAGCTTTTCACGAGCAACTTGGCTCATTTCCACCCCTATTCACAACTTTTGATTCTTTGGTGATAGGTACCGAGTTTGAAGTGACTGGGTTTGACAAATCATTCGTCTCATTAACCTTTTGAGGATCCCAAGTTTTTGAAAATTTTGGACGTTCAGATTGAAATGCATTTGGTTGTCTCACAACAAAATTGTTTCTTAAAGATTGCAAAAACGGTTTCCTCTCGGTTGATTGATTTGCAAACTTAGTATTCACACTCGTACCCTTGGTGATGTCCTTTTGTTTAGAAACCTTATCAAATAATTGGGCTCTTAGCTTAGCATTTTCATAAATCGTATCATGTAACTTTTGTTACAAAGAGTTAGTTATGGTTTTGGTTTAAGCCCATTTCACATTGATAGAGTCAAAAAGGTTCTTGTATGTAGTCTTAAGATGAGCATTTTCTTTAGCATACTTCAAAACCTGAAACTCTAATTCTACGTTCTCATTCTCAAGTTTCTAAGACAAAGAATCAAGGGTATCTGATTCACATGGAGTATCCTTACTCTTACCCTTGAGATCTCCCAACTGATCTTGCAACCGTTCGATCTTTTGTTGCATGTCATTATAAGCTTTATCATACGAAATCTTTTCATATTTGCATTCTTCACATTTTGTGCACCAATAATTCCAAAGAACATCATATTCTTTTTCCTTTTTAATAATGCAATTTTCAAGTTTTTCTTTCGTACGATCAAGCTTAGTTTGAAGATTTGATGTATCTACAACAGAATTACTTTGCACAATAGACATAATATCCTGACAACTGCTCTCAAGAGATGCTCTCAAGAGATGCTCAATTTCAAATTCCAAAGCCTTGTGCTTAGCAAGAGATTCATCAGCTTCTTTTGCAAGAGATTTGAAGTCTCGAACAAATTTAGCTGCTTCATTCAAAAATTGTATTTCAAAATTTTAAAGTCTAGCATCAACTTGGTTCACGATAGGGAAAATTTCATCTTTTACAATTTTGTGAATCTCTTGATGAGCCGTAGATGACCAATTGTGTATATCTAATGTCGTTTTTTGTTTTACAACACGTTGAAGAGTCACAATGGTTCTTTTTACCTCATTTAGAAATTTTCATGCAACACTTAGAGAACTATCGTTCGAAAACTCTTCATTTGGTATTGAAATTGATTTTGAAACAGTGGCCGTTTTGGAATTATTTGAAAAATACAACTCTTCACGTGACTTGGCCTTTTGAGAAACAAACACTTTTGAAAGTTAATTGACCTTTGCATAATTTTCCAGTTATATTTCTTTGTTCAATTGTTTCATTTTTAAGCGACTCTCTTGAGCAAGTTGTAGTGTCTCCTCCGAATCATACACAGTAGAGCAGGAGGATCATGATTTTTACAATACTTTGCCATGATACAAATCGGTTGTTTCTACTAGCTTGCTTGAGATAAAAAGGATTTGATAACCCAAAAGCCATTTTCTGTTCGGCATGGTAAAACGAGTCCGGCTTTGATGAAAGCATGTGCATCGTTTGAATCGATTGACCCATTTTTACCAAAATGTTATAAAGGATTTTGGATTGAAGAATTATGGTTGATTGTGTTCACTTCTTCTTTCATTTATACAAGGTCTAATGAATCTCTACCCTGTTCATAATTATTTCATTCTTCATACTACATATTTATTATCTTGTTAAATACCCATCTTGGTAGTATTTTATAAAATTATAAAATAGACAAGTTTATACATATTCAAGAAAAACATATCATGGTGAAAATGGTATCGTTGTTTAAAATATGTTAGAATACAAGAACATATTTTATTTGGTATATTACAAGTATTGGACAATTTATATAATTAATAGTGGATTAATTATTACAAAGTTTATTTATATAGTTTATAATATTTTATTTGGACATGTTGGACATGATTTAGAGGACTTAAAATATACTAAAGATGTTGTATTAGTGATTTTAGAGGACTTATAATAATTAAATCTTAGTAAATTTTATAAAAACAATTTTGATAACTTATTTATTCGGACAGTTTGTATTTTCTGGATTAGCATAATTTTCAATGCAATTTATAAACCTGAGATTTAAATAGTAAATTTCAAGAAGATTCCAAATATATAAGAAACTTGAAAAATAGAGTTATAAGGAAGGGAGATATGAATTTTACGAGATTTCGGTAATTAAATTTATATAAAAGTGTTTTTTAATAAAGAGTTGTTTTGACGGTTTTTGCTCGCAGACTTTTACATATTATTATAAACATAGAGTTTGATAGATCATCTCGAACAATTTGTCATTATAATGAACACGATAAAAACGGACATAAAACGAGCAAGTTATTAATTTTTAAAGATTTCGGAAAACATATTATTTCACAGCTTTTACAAAGCTGTGAAAAGCTGCGGAAAAGCTGTGAACTTTGAAATCGGTCATTTTGAGGGCTTTCATATCCGATTTGGACAAAGTATAAAGCTACAAAGTTGTTCGAAATAACGTTTTACTATAAACAACAAGTTTTTAGAAACTAGAAGTGTATAGATATTTAACTAGAAATTATAAAAGCAAGTTAACTTTTATAAATAATTTTGTGCACTTTTTATAAAAACATATAAAGCTGTTAGAAACTTAAAACAAGGTTTACGAGTGTTATTGGGGTCCGTTTGGGCTATAAAAACCTTAAGAAATAAAGTAATTTGTTTTATATATAATATTTTACGTGTTTTAACTTTTATAAATATTATTTCTAAAATGATTGAATATTTAATATTGGTCATTATATAAATAATAAAAATATTAAATCGAACATTATTAACAGTAAATCAATTTATCCAGACAAAGATAATAATTTTTACGGCGATACATTCTATTTGGATCTTTAACTAACAAAACGTAACATTAACATTGTTTCAACTTTTAAAGTTTAACGCAAACAGCTATTAGGATGTGATATAACTGTGATAATTTTACATACATTCACACTTATACAACTATAATTAATTAAGGTTTGCATTTTGGCTATTTTGTGATGTTCATTTCTTTGTTGTTGCTACATTCGATACTATCACTTAAGGTGTGTTTCATGGCCCTAATTTTACTTGTTTTTGAACTCTTTTTTGGAGAAATACATGCGCATTTACAAAATAGTTTAGATACTTGTTCTCATAACTTATTTACAAGCTCGTTTACATACTTGTTTACATACTCGTTTTCATACTCATTTACAAACTCATTACGAACTCGATACACACTCATTTTTACTTATGGACGCAACAACTTTACTTTTATTCAAATGATTACGGATTAGCTTAAGTGGCATGAACTATTAATTACGGTGGGTAAGCACGAATGTTATAAAATAGATCTATTTAGGATTGACATCCCCGGTTCGAGTGTGAGTAGCGCTCACTTGTTCTCTAGAATTGAACTACACGGAACGTATACCATGTCGGAACATTAGAACTACATTCACAAGGAACACGTACATCGCCTGAAAGATTGGCATATTATCAAAGTTGGAGCCTCAGTGTTTCAACTTTAGTGTAGTCGTAATTAATCTTTTGTGACTATTGTAGTGTTATAATGGTCACTCACCACTTTATAACATCTTTGGTTTCGATATTTTATACTATACATTTTGTGACGTTGTATAGGTTACAATTGGTCATACACACTTTATGGAATCTTTGATAACCAAGTGCTGTTTTGTGACTTTCATCATAAAAATCTTGAGGTTTTGTTAACATATGCATCGTTTTCTTTGACTTGCCCATTGTTAGGTTCAGTTCCTGAGCCCTTCAGTCTTTTAGTAGATTTAAACATAAAATCCCCTAAGTGTTTCTCAAGCTAAAGTCTTTCAGCTTGAGTCGCTGAAGCTTCTTCAGCGTCAGCTCTTCAGGTCCTTAGAAGATTGGGAAGTATCTTCACTTCAGTTTATGCAGCGGTACAGAAACTGAAGAAGGCCCTTGGTTGGAGCTTTAGTTCAGCTTGGTTGACAATTCCAAGCTAAACGTTGTCTATCTCCTTAACAGAAGTTGAAACATATTGTTTCACTTCTAGAAGGTTTATAAGGCGCGAAAAAGATTGCTTTCTGTCAAAAGGAATAAAGCAATATCCTTGGGAAATATTACTTCTAAAGTTGGTATAGAAGTACATCAACTTTCCTTAAAGGACTGTACCTGGTACTATAAAGCATGTGTACATTAAATGGTAGCTCAACCACCCATTTAATGCTTGACATGTGTATTAGGTTAACTTGTAAACCCTAATCCCTTTGCCTATAAAAGGAAAGGGATTCCCAGAGTAAATGTTATCTCTTCTAATTAATGTGATACACATTGAAGAGTTCATTTATCTCTCAAACAAACTGACTCGTACTACTGAAAGCTGAAGCTTCAGTTTAGTCATAACAAGTTTGTTTTCTTATTTCTCATAACTTTGGTTAGAGAATAAGTTCGAAGGAGATAACACCCCAATTGTCATTCAACCACCTTGCTATTCCGCAAGCAAGGTGTGTCATAGATTCTTTATTTGATTCTAATAAAAGTCTATACGTTGAAAAGTACTTCTGTGTGTTTTAAACTTGTTCTTTATATTGTTCATATATATTTGTTTAAAACTCACTTTGTTGCCATGGAATCTGATTAGTTTAACTTGATAAACCTTATATCAGATTCCAAGGGACCAACAAGTGGTATCAGAGCCTTCTGGTTTATAAAATCAATGGGTGAAATTGCTAGAAGAAAGACAAAATGTGGATTTAAGTACTCGAGAAAAGCTTATAATGGATTATATAATTCGGGAGAAAAATGCACAGTTTGTGGATTTTGAAAAAGAAATTAACTATCTTAAACAAACTCTTTCTAATAAATCAAAGGAAAAGGAATTGTTAACAAAAACATTTAATGTTTTCAAAAACAAATCCAAAGAAAAGGAAGCTAAGAATATTGATAAAGAAATTGATTTAGAAAAGAAAGTTAAAGAACTGGACAATATTGTTTGTAAAATGGGTCAATCCATGCAAACTGTGCATATGCTCACGAAACCATAAGTTTTTTTATGATAACAACCTGAAACAAGCTCCTTGTATTAGAATCTTTCTATCGTACAGAAAGCTCAACATATTAGGCCAATGCTAATATGGTATGTTATTGCTAAGGAAACCAATGTGGATTTCAATGCTGATTTCTGAAGAGACTTTGATGCATGTGGAAGAGATCCGATCAACAAATGCTTTAAAAACAAAGTGATCCACGGTCTTCAAAAAAAAGTTTAACATTAAACCAATTAATTATGCTTAGTTAAATCGATTATCTAAAGATTTTGGTAAACGTTTTGTCCCACAACAAGAACTGTCTGATGAATAAGCTTTCCGGTTGCAAACTTCACACCCTAATACTGACCAATCAGCTTCTTTGCCTGTCAAAATTGAGGCTCCTCAGGAACTTCTTAAGGTAAGCATGGTTAATACAAGCCTTAAAAAGCTTAAATACCATCTTGGCCAATTTGACAATGTGGTGAAAAAATAGATCACGCCCGATGCTTTAACAGAAGGGGAATGGGGGTTTGAACATACTAAAGCTGTTTTTCTAAAAGAAATAATTCCATTTTTAAAGACCTTAAAAGACATATTTAATGTTTTTTATAAACATCTTTTAAATAAGATAACAGAAGTACAAATAGTTTTTAATCAGATAGAAGCTGTTGTTCAACACTATCATGTAGACAAGTAGTGCTTTGAAATTCAAAAGAAACAATTTTTGATGGAAAATGATCGACTCTTGGATCACATCATTTCTCAAGATATTGTGAATATTGTTGTGAATTCTTCGTTGGATATAAGTACTTTATGTGAATTCTTCTATTGCTATGAATGATTCTGTGAATTATGTGGAAATGTGCAACAAGTTTCTCGAACTTGAAGCTGAGCTTATCAAACATCACAACATAGTTGAAAAAGATGAGTATAATAGACTTTTGAAAAGCTTTTCTAAACTTGAACAACACTGCATTTCTCTTGAGCTTGCAATGCAACTCAATAAAGAAATTTTTCAAAAGAATAACACATCTGTGAACCAAACTGAACCTTTATATGATCAATTGTTAGAATTGAACAATTTGAAAGCTGAGCTTCAAGCAAAAGACACAACAATTGAGAAGTTGAAGGCAAACATTAAACGTTTGAATAAAACTTCCACCACAAACAGTGTGAAAAAGGACATAGATGAGATTGAGACCATCAACATAGAACTGGAGCATAGGGTAACAAAACTAATTGCTAAGAATGAGCATTTGAAACAAACTTATAAACAACTCTATGATTCAATTAAACCATCACGTGTTCGGGATAAAGAACATACTGAGTCTTTGGTCAATCAATTAAATTAAAAGTCTGTTGAAATTACTGATTTAAATGCTCAACTTTAGGAAAAGGTTTTTGTCATAACAGCATTAAAAATGATCTTGGGAAATTCAAAGGAAAATACATAGTTGAAAATGCTGCCCAAGTGTCAAATGCTACCACTATTGCTCCAGGAATGTATAAGATTGACCCAGTAACTTTGGCTCCTAAGGATAAGAATAATAGGGAAACTCACATATACTACCTTAAGCACACTATGGAACAAGCTGTTATTCTTAGGGATATAGTTGAACAATCCAAATCACTAAACCCTTTAGATGGTGCATCTTACTCTGCCTGTAAATATGTTAAGCTGATTTAAGAGTTGCTAGGATATGTTAGAGAGACTTGCCTTGATATTCACAACCCGGTGAGAAATTAGTTACTGTCACACCTATTAACAAAAAGAAAATAGTTAGGTTTGCTAAACCCGTCATATCATCAAGCACATCCTAAAAACAGTTAGGCTCTTCCCAAACAAAGACCAAACAGACCACTAACAATTCTGTGACAACTTCTACATAAGTAAGCCGGTCTACTAAATCTTGCAGGTCAAAGTCTAGAGACAATACAAAGAATGATAGGATCCTGCAGATTTCAAGTAGTACCCAGAAGAAGAATAAAGTAGAAGCCCACTCTAGGATAGTTAAGTCTTGTTTGAATAAATCGAATTATGTTGTTGAACCATCTGGAAATGAAAATGTGCAACATTCCAAATTAAATACAAATTATGAGCTAATGTGTGTTAAATGTAATGGTTCTATGTTTGATGCTAGACATGAATTGTGCTTTCTTGAATTTAGATCTGATATGAATGCGTGTTCCAAATCTAAGTATGTTAAGAAAGCTAAAAAGAAAGAAGAATGGAAACCTACAATGAAAAGTGTTTACAAAATTGGATATAAACTGGAGACCTACAGAAGGACATTTACTTTAAGTTGTAAATGCGTGCCCTTAACTAGGATAACGCCACAAATAAAGTCTCATTAGGGAACCCATTCCTCTAGAAGTAGTTGCACAAGAATCTGTAGTAACTAAGGTTTATACTTGGAGACCTAAGGTAACTATGACTAATGGTTCTAATAGCAAACCTAATATTGCAAAATCTATGATTTCTAACAACACGGAACCCGGTACATCTCGGGATCCAATACTTTAGTTGCTCCATCTTATTCTTCTATCGATGTCAGGTTGTCCAAATTGTTTTGTGGTATTTGGACTCTGGATGCTCAAAGCACATGACTAGAGATCGCTCTCAGCTCACCAATTTCGTTCACAAGTTTCTCAGTACTGTCAAGTTCAGTAATGACCAAATTGCAAAGATTATGGGATATGGTGACTATCAGATAGGGAATATCACAATTTCAAGGGTTTATTATGTGCAAGGACTAGGACACAATCTATTCTCCGTTGGTCAATTCTGTGACTCAGATCTTGAAGTAGCTTTCATAAAACACACATGCTTTGTTTGTAATCTAGAAGGTGTTGATTTACTCTCAGGATCTCAAGAAACCAACCTTTATACATTGTTAATTGGGGATATGATGGCGTCTTCTCTAATTTATCTCTTGTCCAAAGCCTCAAAGACCAAATCCTGGTTATGGCGCCTACGATTGTCACATTTGAACTTTGGTGCTATTAATCATTTGGCTAAAAATTGTCTAAAACAAGGTCTTCCCAAATTAAAATTTGACAAAGATCATCTGTATTTAGCATGTGCAATGGGCAAAATCAAGAAACAATCACATAAACCTAAATCTGAAGACACCAATCAGGAAAAACTATATCTTTTGCACATGGATCTTTGTGGGCCTATGCGTGTTGCAAGTATAAATGGGAAAAAGTACATCCTTGTCATTGTGGATGATTACTCTCGGTTCACATGGGTGAAGTTTCTAGCATCAAAGGATGAAGCTCCTGATTTTATAATCAAGTTTCTAAAAATGATACAAATTAGATTGAATGCAACTATAAGGAACATTCGTACAGATAATGGAACTGAGTTTGTTAATCAAACTATACGAGACTACTATGAATAGGTTGGCATCTCTCACGAAACATCGGTTGCGCGAACTCCAAAACAAAATGGTGTTGTTGAAAGGCAAAATCATACTCTTGTTGAAGCCGCTCAAACAATGTTAATCTATGCAAAAGCTCCTTTATTTCAATGGGCCGAGGTAATTGCTACCGCATGTTACACCCAAAACCGATCTGTTATACGACGTCGCCATGGAAAAACTCCTTATGAGCTCTTACATGATAGAAAACCTAATTTATCCTACCTTTACATTTTTTTGTACACTTTGCTACCCAAACAATGATAGTGAGAATTTGAGTAAACTTTAAGCTAAAGCTGATATAGGTATTTTCATTAGATATGAACCCAAGAAGAAAGCTTACCGTATTTACAACCGACGTACCTGAAAAATCATTGAAACTATCCATGTCGATTTTGATGAGCTGACGGCTATGGCTTCTAAACAAAGCAGTTTAGAACCCACGCTTTATAAAATGACTCCTGCAACACCCAGTTTAAGACTCGTTTTAAACCCCCCCCCCCCTTTAGCACTGTTTGTACCACCATCAAGGCATGAATGAGATCTTGTGTTTCAACCAGTGTTTGATGAGTTCTTCTCTCCTCCAGCTAGCGTTGCCTCTCCAGTTCTTGTAGAAGAAGTTCCAGCTCCTATTGAGTCAACCTGTTTACCTTGCTCAACAATTTTTTTATCAAGATGCACCCTCACCATAGTACTCAAAATACCATCCACATTCAACATTTGAATTGATTGTTCTCTGGCTTCCAATGTTCTGTCTACAGCATCCACTTTGCTCAAACCTACCAAGTATGAAATATGGATAGGAGGTTGGTATGTGTTTAATAACACATACCTTTTACCTTTAAAAACGAGCTAAAATAACCAAAAACGGACTTAAAATGCCAAATATACGCTTGTTTTGCTAATTGTATTGTGTAGGAACGGATAATTAAGAAAAAGACGAAAAACGAAGCCAAAACGACAAAACCGGACTCGGAATGGAAAAGTAGGAAAAAGACAAAGTCAAAGTCCAAGCCCAACCTGAAAGTCAACCCAAGTCAACCCCGACAAATCCAAAAGTCAACATGTGAAGGAATATCAATTTGAGGGTTAAAATTGCTAAATCCCTAAACTTGTATTTAATGAAGAAAAAGAAGGAAATGAAGACAAGGGCCAAACTGCCATTATGGGAAAGATATACTCCCAAGGGGTGAATCTGCCAAGTCTATAAACTTGTATACACCAAGGACGAGTATGCAAAAGGTGATATAACTATTTGGGGACTTGTTTATGCCAAGTCCCCAAAATATGAACAACACAAAGGACCATGGATGCAATATAGGGCTATTATCTTGTAGGGGACTAATGTTGTCAAAACCCCAAACTTGTGCCCTGTCACCCCTAACCTTTTCATAACAAATTTTCCCGCCCAAATTTCCCCCCAACACAACTCACGGGTTTCTCCACCCCGCTTTTACCCTGCAACCCAAACCACCCCATGGATAATCACTTCCCCCCTCCTCCACTAAACTTTCCCAGCTGTAAGATTGCCAAGTTGGCAATCCCACAACTCCCCAAGCTCATTTCGACGGTTTAGATGATCCAAACAAGTACCAAGGCAAAAAGGAAGGGCCAGGATTTGCTTGTTCTTTGCACACTCACAACAAGCACACTTCACATTTGTGTCTACAAACAAGCACAACTGGATGAAGACAAGAAGTCAAGAACCCTAGTCGTATTTTACTATATAAAAGATTGTAAGCCCATTGTGGCAGCATGTAGTTTTTTTAGTAGTTTTCAGCATTTTAAAAGTTTAGGTGTAAAAGTTTTAAGCTAAGTTCTTTTATGTACTTGTAATTCTTCGTTTTTAATGAAAATTCAGTTCTTCTAATTTTTTGTGTTCTAAATTGTAAAAGTTTCTTAAAAACTCTTAAGCTCTCATTTAAGCCACATCTATAAACTGTTTGCAAAACTATTTTACAAAAGTTAAGGGAAATTTAAAAGAAAAGAAGCAAGGGTATTGTTGGATTGAGCAAAGCATGGATGAATAAGCAAAGTGGAAGGCTTATTGGGTTTATGTTTAGTTTAAGCTTAATTATAAGCTGGGGTAGGAATTTAGAGCTTAATTAGGTCTCCAAAAGTCCTTTTTAGCAAAGGATCAAAGGTACAATTTCTTTTAAGTTTTGCTAAAAAAGTTACTGTAGCAAAAAGCTTATTAGCTTATTTCTTAGCTTATTTCTGTCTTGTGTGCTTATTGATGTTTATTAGTGCTTAAATATGCTTTTTAATGCCTTTCATTTCATTTTTATGCAATTTTAGTTAAAACTGTCAAGGAGTGCTTATACTGCCCTAGCTTATTCTCCTTTTTAAGTGCTTATTTGTTTACCTTTTTATCTTTTTATAGTCCTAAATTGTTTAAGTATTATTAGTGTTTTTAAAATTTCAGTTTAACTTGGCTCTTGTAGTTTTTAAAAGTCATTTTCAAAATTAAGGGGGTGTTTGGGTTAAGAGTAAAAACGGGTCAAAGCAAGTCTTTGGTATGGGTTGGAGTCTCAAAGCAGTTTTAGTTTAGGTTTTTAAGCCCATTTAAGCTGTTTTTAAAAGTTTTTTTTGTTTGAAAATTGTTTTTCAAAAGTTTTATAAAGCATCTTTGAAACTGTGTGTTTTAAGAAAAGGTACAAGAACTTATTTAATAAGCTCTTGTAAGTTTGAGTTTTAGTTTAAAAAAGTGAGTCTTTTGTGTGTTAAAAACAAGCTGTTAACACACTTGGTGTCATTTGACTTGGTAAGTCAAACCACCCAAGTTGTTAAGTGTCAAAATTTTAAAAAAATCAAAAGCCCTTTTTCACTTCAAAAATTCAGCAGGTTTTAATGGTTTTTAAAAGTTTAAAATTGGAGCACAAGTCCATTTCATAGTATACTCAATCTGTTTAAGCTTTTCTTTTTAATTTGAGCTTATTTGACAGCTTTAAATAAGCTGTCAAATAAGCCCCTTGTGTTAAGCATTAGTCTCCCCTGGTGCAAAGGGGAGATTTTAAGCCCTCTTTTCTTAGCTTTTAAGTGTGCATAAGTCCTAGGATTTGGCTTATTTTGAGAGCCTATAAGCCCTTAGATAAGCCCTTTCAATTTCAGCCATTAGGAAGCTTATTTGATAGCTTAATTTTAAGCTCAAATTAGCCCCTTCACTGTTTTAGCTTAGTGTTAGTGTAGGGATTGCTTATTTTTCATTCTTGGTTTATTCAGCTATTGTCATAAGCTCATTTGATTCCTAGCAGCTTATTTTGATAAAATAGTTAGTTGTGAGTGCTTATCTCTTATTTTCTTTGCTTATTTAAGTGCCAAAGTTAAGCTTATTGGCCTTAAGCTTAGTTTTAGCTTTCTGTCCTCAATAAGCTTTTTAAGCTTATTTAGCTGTTACATTTAGCTTTTAAGCTTAAACACATACCATATCTCCTCCGGATGAGTGAGATATCGTCATTTTTGTAAAAATAGTCAAATCGGGTATACCATTGGGAAAAGGAGTATAACTCCATATTTTTGTAATAACTTTTTAAAATAAAATTTAGGTACCTGTAGAAGACTCTTAGGGCTATCACCTCCAATTGGTTTCACATTAAAAACATCAATAAATTTTAAATTTCGCTCATTTTCGTAAGCTACACAAATTTGTCAAAATTTCTTTGGGGACTACTTTGGGATAGTAGCTTGTTGGGTACGTTTCAAAATATTTTTGGTGTACGAAGACCTGGGAAATTAGACTAGGAGATAGATAAACCTCTTAGGCACATGTAGGATATTCAGATGGAGTTATATCGACGCCCGACGAATGAGATATCACCGAAATGGCAAAACTAGTTAAAACCTGAAACCAGAATTTGAATGAGTAATAAGTTCAAAAACTTGTATAGCAACATCTAAATATGTAAAACTGTAAGTTCTAGACAGTGAACAAACTTAGATTTAAGCGGTCGTTTTGGCTTTTGCGGTCGCATAGTTTAGGAGATACACTCAATTTAGTGTAGCGATAAAACTTTTAGAAAATGGCAGCCTCGACAATTAGGGGTAAAATGGTAATTTCACTTTGGATTTAAAACTTTCTGGGCAGAGGGCCCTATGTTTATGTAATTTAGACTCGAAATTCTTCTCGTAGACGAGAACCTCATATCTTTATCGTCTAAGGACTAGTAAGTAGGAGAATTTCAAGATTTAGATTTATCGGATTGAGGTTATTGTTGCCTTAGCGTCTTATCTTATCACCGGCATGGTGATTGAACACTCTTTAGCTATTACTTATGATTTAGAACTCTAGGAGAGTTCATGTATATGTAGTTATGTATTGGAAACTTAGAATCGTTACGGTCGGATGTACTGGCTTTGAAAGCCAATGATGTATCCCTTTTTGGGAAAATTGGTATGTATGTATGATATTTTCGGCGTTGTTATTACGATTGTCATAATTGTTCTCGGTTATGAGTTAGGAGAAGGTGTTATTGTATATATTGAGCTATGAGTGAAGCCTGGAGGCCGTGGTTACCCCCGAGGCACTCGACTCATTGAGAGATTGATTTAACCCCGAGTGTTGAGTGACTTCAATTGGCGAATCTTTCGCATGTGTACGTTACTTGCTTGCACTATCCATGGATGGGTATTGTTTTCGAAACTTGTCGTGACCATTGACCAAACTGTATTTAATAATGTTTTGTGAGTTGATGATTTTAAAACTGTGAATTGCAATAACGAATTTGTGTGTTGAAGAATATCGTTGCGCGAATCATATTGACTATGTTGTATAAATTAATTATGCAAACAATGGAAAAATGTGTTTTCTAAATTTCATAAACTGACCCTATGGTGTCAAATAAAAATCTTCTTTTCAAAAAAAAACATTTTTCTTTTTAAATTAATAAGAATGTAAGGTTATGCTATCTTCTTTTCTTTCTTTTGAAATAATTTGATTTTTACTCTTTGAAAATTTTCTTGGCATTAACTTACGCTTGTAGCATATGAGAAGGAAACGTTTTGACGAGGAAGGACATGATGTCGTTTGGTCCTCAATTATGCATAACTTGATCAACTATGCATAATTTAGGAAGAACCACGCTATGTCGGATAAATCGTCACCATCAAAACACTTGATAATTGAGATAAATGTTTGGGTCAAGCTTCCGGAAGGAGAAAATATTTTTAACCTGCTACGGATTTTCCTGCAAGTAACCCTACTCCCAGTGACTGCATGGAGAGAGTCTCATGCGAGTCGTTATGGCCGAGTCGTTTCGAAGCGGAAATACCTACGGTATTGTTCGGAACGAGTGTGTCTAAAAAGGAGCGATGTATAGTTCGTAGTATTAGGAGCGGCAATTGTTATGAAGACGCGTCAAGACCAAGTATAGTCGGTGTGCTAGTAAGCGATGATAGATTTGAGCTATCAAGGGTGTAAACCTGATACCGACACTGAGAAGGGATCTTCTTGGAGATGTAAAGATTCCTAAGGTGGGTGGAAGCTGAGATGATTAGTTCCTGGGTTGGAGACGAGAAATGTAGGAGATTTCTCCTACATAAGGTGTGTGTGTTGCCTTTAATGCATCAACCGATGGCCGTGAAGAATAAGAAGACTTCTTTCCCCGAAACGGAGTGTGGCGATAGTATAGTTGTAAGTATACCTGATGTCGTCAAGGATTAAAATAAGGCACTAAGCGCCACCTGATTTCAGGTTAGTGATCTTTACTCATTGACGTACCGACTTTTGTGCGTATGAAAGAGCGAAAAGATTGAAGACTCTAGCCGAATGGTGGCATCCGTTTCCATCCTGGAGGAACAAAAGAAGTAGCTAACGCCGTAAGCTGAACGGTATTAAATTAGGAACGTGAGTGGTTATTTTGATTCGGTGATTTGATTCATTGGAGATATTACGCGATGTATTGGGACCAAGCCGATTGTGTTAGTCGCCATGTGAAAACGTTGGAATCCTTGATTTTCGTCGAACGAGCACAAGCTCATGATGCTCAATTGTTTTCTTGATTGTTTTCGATTTGTCTCTTGACAATATGTGTTTTAGCAGAATCATTGCCGCTGAATTATGTGCTCTATGTGCCTTATGTGCTACGTGCTCTTGAATGATGGCAAGCGCATTGGTCGCTTTTATTTTGCCGTGATATGGCTTAGGACGTGAGTGAATAGATGTCCTTACCCAAATGAAGATGAAGGTCGATGTGAGAGGTATGCAAGCCTGATAATCCATTGTCAATCGGGGGATGTCAACCCGCAAGCTTGGCTATGGTAGGCAAAAATCTAACCGTGATTTAGTCGTGATCATTACCAAAGTGCATGGCCATCCGGCAAGTTCGGTATAATAATCGATCTAATCGGTTGGGTATGAACCGCGTGATGAGCATAGCCATTGCTGAGGCTTCCTGATAAGTAAGCATAAATGATTTGCTAAAACTTATGGAAAGCAAGCATGATTATTGCCAAGCGTGATGATAAGCTAGGTAGAAATATAAGGTCACTTTAAAATGACTAATACGCGATTCTGTGCTTAATTGAATATATAATTTTTCTTTGTGCTGTAACGCATTTGATGGGGTCGTAGATACTCCGGAATATTTTCGCAACCGGTAGGGCATTATTAAATGAAACCGGAAGGGCGACATGTGTATTTTGGTTTTGGATAATGATGAGTATTTTGATTTGGATAATGATGTAAATACATATCGGTTTGGATTATTGACGCCTATTTTGGTTTTAATTAGCGACATATGTTTTAGTTTTGTGTAAGGATGTGCGTTTTTGTTCCGTTAAATTGATCACCAAAATAAGATTTGGGTTGATCTTTCGTTTAAAAATGACGCGATTTATATTTTCCCGGAAACGTCTCTGTGACGTATTTTGCCTCTTTTGACAAGAGCTACCGCAATTTTGTTTTGATTTCGTGGGTATAAATTACCGCTTGTTTTGTTGACTTTCCATCCGGAATAGTCAGAGCGAATATTGTATCGCATATTTATTTTGTAAGAACGTAGGAGTCTGCGTGATGACGAGAAGCCGTCATGCCACGAACGAATGATGAGACGAGTAAGAAGGACCGAGCACCGGGACAGCGCTCCCTTAAGATGGGTGGAATGTAGCAACCCAAGTTTCACGACGTGTATGACGATCGCGAGTCCGACGTCATAATTATTATTTTACGAGTTTCCGTAAGCGAACGCCGACATTTAGAATTTTATTTGTCGTAAATAATTATTTTCGTATTTTATTATCAACGGAAATTTGAAATTTTTATTTTTATTTTTAATGACTCGCGAGTCAACGTTTGAT
>BQNB010122824.1:0-16664 GCA_026074375.1 Tanacetum coccineum
AAAAGCTTGAATACAATCATCGGAGAAAATAAACGGAGTATTCTTCTCAAGAAGATGAGTCATTGGTCTGGAAATTTTGGAAAAATCCATAATGAACCTTCAGTAGAAACCGGCATGACCGAGAAAACTTCGAACACCCTTAACGGTGGTGGGATGAGGTAACTTAGCAATCACATCGATTTTGGCTTTATCAACCTCAATCCCTTTTTTGGAAATATTATGGCCAAGGACAATGCCTTCCTTTACCATAAAATGACTTTTTTCCCAATTAAGACAAAGATTGGTGTCTTCACACCTTTGAAGCATCTTGTCTACATGAGAGAGGCAATTTTCGAATGAATACCCAAAGACCGAAAAGTCGTCCATAAAGACTTCCATCGTTTTTTGATCATATCATAAAAGATAGCCATCATATACCTCTGGAACGTGCCCGGTGCATTGCATAAGCCAAAAGGCATGCGACGGTAGGCGAACGTTCCGTAAGGACACGTGAATGTTGTCTTTTCTTACTTATAAGGGTCGATGGGAATTTGAAAGTAACCCGAGAAACCATCGAGAAAATAATAGTACTCGTTTCCCGCAAATCTCTCAAGCATTTGATCCATAAACGGTAGTGGAAAGTGGTCTTTACGGGTGGCTTCATTTAACTTGCGGTAGTCAATGCATACACGCTATCCCGTAACCAATCGAGTAGAAATTAATTCATTTTCATCATTTTCAACAACGGTAAAACCACCCTTTTCGGTACGACAATCCGAGATCAGGTAAATTAAATCCGGCGTCAGAAGTTTTTCAACTCCTTTTGATGACATCTAGATTTTTAGATTCACTCGTCTTTGGTGTTGAACCGCCGGTTTGTAGTCCTCTTCCATAAGAATCTTGTGAGTATAAAATTTCGGGTTAATACCCTTGATGTCGGAGAGTTTTCAAGCGATGACTCGCTTGTGTGACTTCAAAACCTTTATGAGAGTGGCTTTTTCCTCAACACTCAAGTCTTATCAATATGACGTGGAAACTGTTGTCACCTTCCAAAAATGCGTATTCGAGATGAGAGTAAACCTTATTCGACTTCGGGAGGTTCATCAATTGAAGATTTATCATTCTTAGTTTCACAAATTTTAAGTTCTTTTCGAATTTTAGGCAAATAATTTCCTTGAGTGGGAGGGGGTGATGGATCATCATTAAGAAATGATTCAAGAAATAGATATAGTCCCCATCCGGTCATAGTAAGAAGTCATCAACTTCCGGTGAAGTTGGATCATCTTCAAGAGCGAGGAAAGCATCGACTTCCTCAAGAAGAAAATCACTATCCCCAAAGGGAGTGAGAGTCGGAGAAGAGGTAGAAATGATCGGGTCATAATAAGGAGTGGGATTGCCACTTGCGATCACATCGGAGAAACCGAGAACTTCTTGAGAATACTCCTCACAAGCCATTTCAATGACGTCGATTCGGTTCGCCGTCATATCATCGTAATTAGAAGAATATCTCGAAGTTTGGTCAAGATTGAATGTTACGGCTTCTTTTCCAACACGAAGAGTTAATTCTCCTTCGTACACATCAATCAAAGCACGTCCGGTCTTTAAGAAGGATCTCCCAAGAATTAGAGGAACTCGGGGATCGGCATCAAAGTCTACGACTACAAAGTCGGCCGGGAATTTGAACTTTCCTACTTTTAGGTAGACATCTTCGGCGATACCGATCGGTTTGGTAATCGAACGGTCTGCAAGTTCAAGAGTCATACAAGTAGGAGTGAGCTCAGGAAGAGAAAGATTTTTCCACACGGATAATGGCATGAGATTTATGCTAGCGCCAAGATCGGCCAAGGCTAAGCACTCATCCATTCCGGGAAAATCACATGGTATTAGAAATTTGTCGGGGTCTCCAAGTTTTTCGGGTAACTTGTTTAGGATGACCGCCGAACAATGCTCATTCAAAGGAGTTCTAGCCATTTCACTTAATTTTTCTTTGTTTCCGATTAAGGCTTTAAGAGTTGAGGAAAATTTTGGCATAAGAATCAAAGCATCCGCTAAACTAATTTCGAAACTCATATCTTGAAAGATTTTGTAGAAATTTCTCAACTGTCGTTAGCTTTTTCACGGCGCCTTTCATCATTACGTCTCGAAGGATATGGAATTGACGGTTTTGGGTTAGGCATCGGAGCACTAACGGGATCAACAACAGGTTTAGAATTTGGTACTTTGATATTAGAACTTGGACAACCGAGATTGGACGTCTTTGGACTCTCCGTTATTAGTAGGGAGGCACCGAGTCCTTTTGTCACCTCGGTTTCACTTTTCACTACTTTATTTAGGAATCGTGTAGGGTCCTCGATAAGCAACACCAACTTTGGGTGGTAATACCCCTTCAAGTCTACCTTCATCTGGTTAGTAATAGTGGTATTACTAGGGAGTGACCCTAAACCTGAAGTAGAAGCGGTAATTGGAATTCACAAACTTATAAAGCATGTATGTAAGGGAAGTCCGGTAATTGCATTTGATTTTGCAAGTTTTGATTTTGATTCTGCATATTTCTCATCACTGCATCATTAGCTTTGACGTAATTTTGAAAGTCATCCTTCGACACACCTTGTGTTTGCGGAGTCGGAGCTTTGTAAGGTTGAGCTTGGTGAACCGGGGATTGATTAATCGGAGGTCGATAAATTTGGCCTTGGTTGTAGGTATTTCCCCGGTTTTGGTTGTAACGGTTTTGATTATTTCCTTGGTTTTGTTGAACGGGAGGAAAACCGGGAGGTCAAATTTGATTAGCAATTAGGGCTCGGTAACCGGTGTTTCCTTGATTGAAATTAGCTGCGGCTGCTTGGGTAACAAATTCTTGAATATTGTCATGATAAACGTTGCCATTGGTGGCGGGACAATTTTGGTACGAATGAGCACCACCACAAGTAAACAACTTTCCTCGACCGCTTTTTTGACGAGAGTGGGAGCTTGGGTTTGGTTTTTCTTTTCGAGAATAAAGCTTTTATCATATCTTTAAGTTCACCAACATCGGGAGAGATACGGGGGGTAGAACTGCTCGAACTCACTTTGGCAACAACCGGTTTGTTACGTGAATTACGAACTTTGGATTTGCTCTCGATGATTCTTAGGCAATCACGAGGCATTTTATCTCTATACATATCCATATATTCTATACTATATTAAAAATTACCCACCCGCGGCGAATCACGAATCTTGACATTGGACTACACAGCATTATAGAAAGTATCAATTGATGTAACACTGAAAATCCATGATAGGGCAGGCTTCGAGAAGAAAGACCATTGAATCCGTCCCATGCCTCGTAGAAAGGTTTCATCAAATCTTTGTTTAATAAAAAAATATAAAGAAATCTACATGATTTCATTTTCCGAAGATAGTTGTTTTGGAAGGAGGACAAAATTGTTGATGAATTTCGAAACAAGATCCATCCATGTGAGAATCGATCAAGGGGGTTTCTTTTTCAAGCCAAATCCCGGGCTGCAAACCCTCGAGAGATAATGGGAAATGCAAAGTTACCGACGTATTTCGACTTCGGAGAACTTCAATCGTAGAAGTTTGGATCTTGTTGAAAGAACGGATTTTGAGCATGGAGTGTCTTCCTTGTCATGTCCGAAGAATTGTTTTGTTTTGAACGAGGGTAAGCAAACCGTGCTTAAGCTCAAAGTTGTCCGCGGTGATTTCGGGCACAACGATGGCATCCTCGTAACCCACGGTGGGTGCTTCGAGCAATTGAGCCATAGTACGATTATCATCCATTGTAACTACGGGAATAGGTTCAACAAGATTGAATGGTTCAACAAAAGTTGGATTGACTTGTTGTTGTGCGGTAATAAATACGAGATTGAGAACGATGCGCATGCACTAAAAAATGAAAAAAGAAAATTTATAACTAATTTTCTAGTTTAAACTTTTTTTGGAATATGTTTTTAAATACGGACAATGAGATGAAGACACTAAACCTAATAATCAACAAAGCTTCTCGGTAACTCTCAAAAGAAAAACCCGCACAAAAGAGTTGTTTTAACTTTTAAAAAGGTGAACGTACGTCGCAAGAGACACAAGAGGTAAGTTTTTGATCTTTGGTTCGGGAACTTATTAATGGATAATACTTCAATTGAAAGTATTATTTGTTGGTGTTCTTTTACCAACTTGGTGAAATTTATTTTATTTTTTCTTTTATGGAAAATGTTTTTATGTTTTTGGTTTTTTTTTAGATTTTTGGTTTTATATTTTAATTATACTATTAAAAGAGAATGAAAAATATTTTTGTATATTTTTTATATGAAATTAAACAAAATAACTTCTCTTGGAAGGATACTTCTAAACAAAATTTCAAACGGTTCAACAAAAATGAAAAATATTTTTGTATTTTTATATATTTTTATAACAAGAAAAATAACTTCACAAGGAAGGGTCTTCAATCACAAATCACAAATTTTCTGACTACACCCTTAATATATAGTAAATATATATAAAATATACTTAAAAATATATGAAAAGGAGGGTAGGAATCAAAAGATCACAATTATAGTAATCCGGGAGTATGATTCCCGGGTCGTTATCCCCGATGAGGAAAGCAATTGAAAGCCGAGAGTCGTTATGAGAATATGTGCTTGAATGGAAGCAAGAATTGGCTTGGTTATCTAAAACTACGAGAAAATTAAGGCAAAAACTTAAAAATACTTAAGGGAAGACAAATTATAGCTAAAAACGTAAAACGGGAACCCTAAACGGTGACTAAAAACCCTAAATTTCCAAAAATAAACCTAAAATGAATTTTTCACTTTTAATAGACTCTAATTAACTAAAAAGTAAGATTAAAGAAAACTAGAATGAAAACGGAGTTGATTTGAGCTTAAAAACACGAAAAACGTGAACGGGAATGAATCACGTTCTTTAAAAAATGAAATTTTGCAATTCAAACCCTACAGAAGCAAAACTATTTTTCCTAGGAACTATATGATAAAAGAAAATTTTCTAAAAAAGAATTATATTTTTTTGACTTTTTTATAATTTTTTATGAATTAAAAACGATTTTAAAGAAAATTAAATATAAAAAATACTAAACGTTTTATAAAAATTCTGAAAAAATTATGAAAAATAGCTTAAACAATGAGGAATCTAAGAAAAATAAGTTGGGAAACATAGCTTATCAAATAAGCTGTGAAATAAGCTAAAACAGCTTATTTTACTAAAAGGGTCAAATGTGTATAAAAATTAACTAAATGGAGATCCTAACGGATGAGCTAATGTAGCATAATGGTTAAGGGTGTGGGGGTTAAAACACTTGGTGAGGGTGGTAGAGGTCCCAGGTTCGAGCCTTGCTCACCCGGGGCTTCCCACTATCCCAAGTGTTTTTGTTTTGGCCATTTTTTTATAAATTTTTAGAAAACTTAAAAATAAGCACTTTTTACAAAGACACTTTTTTTATAAAGCTCTAAAATAAGCTAAACAAGGCAGAATAAGCTTAAAAACTACTAAGTCTTAAAAATTAACTATTTTTATTTTTTAATGAGAACAAGCAAACAAAATTGACAAATAAGCTAAAACGGACAATAAGCTATAAGATCCTTATGGCTTATTAAGCTATACCACCTTAAAATCTGACCAATAAGCTACTTTAAATAGCTTTTTAAAATTACTTTGAAACTCAAATGACTAATTAAAAAGGTAAGTAAAAACTGCTTATGTCCTCAGCATGTACTGAGTTTATTTTTACTTTGAGAAGACAAACTGCTAAATTAAAACTTAAAAACAGATTGCTAGATAAGCTAATTTTCACAAAATAAGCTAAAACATATGAGATCTAGCCTAAAATCTACTAGTGTGCTAAATATCAAACCCTAACAACTACTATTACCATCTTATAATTAAGCTAGAAAAAGGGCTTTTCTATAATCCTAACTGATATAGTTTGCATAATTATGACCAAATCCTAACTCTAACAATTGCAGACTAAGAGAACTTACTTCTAAACTTATATGACATTAAACTAAGAGCAAATTAACTATCAATTCTAGCTAAAAACAATCAAAACTTAACAAGCTTAAGGATCTGAGCTTAATGACTCAAATTTATAACAACTATCACAAATATTATCAATACTAGATTAAACCTACAAGCAACTTTAAATCCTGATTTCATAAACCTAGAAATGAGATTTAAAATGGATCCAAAAGGCCAAATGGCTTATGACAGTACTAACTCTAGTTAGTACTGTCAATAACCAAACACCCCTTTAAAACACAAAATCTCATTATAAGCTTATGAAAATGCAAATAAGAGCTCAAAACTAAGATACCAGATACTATAGAGCTAAAAACAGACAAAATGAACAAAATCCAATAAGCAAATAAGCCAGAATCAATAAACTAACAACTATGCTATATTTTTTTTGGTTTTTGACAGATTTATAAAAAGAATAAATGAAAACTAAGATCTAAACTAACTAAAGAACATATTAAGCATTAAACAACAAATAAAAGTAGAAATAAGCTAATTAAAACAGCAATAAGCAAATATAAGCAGTTATAAGCTAATAATGCAAAATTAAGCTAAAATTGTAAAAAGGGGACTTACAGGAGCCTCTGCTTAAACGAGGCTTATCAAATGCTCTTATGAGCTATCAACAAGCTCTAGCTTATCACAAAGATAAGCTAGTAAAGTCCTGGAAACCCATCCATGTTTGGTTTCCCTTCCATTTCATAAGCTGTGGTAATATTTGGGAGTGGATTTGAATGTCATTAAGTCTATGAGCAAAACTAAGTGAACACTAGCTTGAGTAGTTAAAATGATAGCTTATTGAGATTTAACAGGTTATAAAAAGAGCTTATTAGATCATAATAGCTTATTTATCAAAATTTATATGTAAGTAAGCTTGAGAAAAGTAAGAGCATAGTAAGGAAACTTGATTTCTATTAATAAAACAGCTGATTACAATACTAAAAATTGAAATGACATTTAAGTAAACAATAAGCTAAAACATTTTAAAAGAAAAATCATAAAAGCTAAATTTTATAAGCTTAAAATGTAAAAAAAAATCTATATCTCTGCTGTGAGTGAGAAGATCTTGTATTTATAGCTGAGAGAGAAGCTTCTTGGTCTGTCACATATACCTTAAAAGCTTTGACTCGTCCCTTCCTTATATTGGCAAGCATTGGGATCCTATGTAAGCCGTTGGATCAATAAGTGAGCATAGAGCGATTGCCGATCGTGGCATTCCGTGTGGTCAGAGTTGACTTGTGCTTCTTCTGCACTAAATTTAGTTCAAAAATTCCTTCCTTATTTGTTTCGATGTCATTCTTATTCAATTCTAGCCAATGGGAGGCTTTGGTGACGTCTTCTTTTGCCACATATAAGCTTGGTACTCGAATCTTAGAGCCAACTCTGACAATTGCATTTAACCATGATTTTCGATGCTGTGGTAAAACGAAGAAAGGATATGAACAGTAAAAACGGGATTATTCTCCGCATTTTTCTTTTTTTTTTTTTCCTTTTTATAACCTTTTGTTTGACACCGGGAGTGTGTGAGGTTGACTTTGGGGCCCGAGAAAAAGAAATGGGCCACAGGTGAGGATTTAGGCTTGGTAATAAAGGGTTAAGTTATAAAGGGATAACGACCGTTATCTCTTTATTATAAAGGAGATAACGGTGTTAGGGTTTAGGGACTTTTGGTGAAATTAGGTTTAACATTTAGGGTATTTTAGGTATTTTGAGGATTTTGTCTTTTTGTAGTTGACCAATGTTGACCAAGGATTGACTTTGTTGACCATTGATAGCAATCTTTCGGCTCTTTTGCACTCTTTCTGTTCCCAGTGCCGTGTTTTTGTCCGGGTTTTGAATTGACCGTTTTCGTGTGATCTTTTAACAAAATTCGAGTCCACGACATTCATAACACCAAAAACAACAAATACAAGCATATTTTTGCTCATTTTAATCATTTAAGGGCCATTTAGGATATAATAAGGATATGTGATTTCTCACATATCAGCATTCTTTACTGGCATTGTTCCGATAAGACATGGTAATGTGAAACTTCCAGGATCTCTTTTCTTTTGTGGTAAATTCTTTTGGATAGCAGCTGAACATTCTTCAATAAGGGTAACAAAGGAGGCAGCATTCTCAAATTTTGCTTTGTTAGAAAGTAGATCTTTGAGAACCTTAGCTCCTTTTAGCATTTGATTCAAAGCTTCCAGGAATGGAAGATTGATATTTATATGCTTAAATATTGATAAGAACTTCTCCTGCTCATCGTCCTTTTTCTGTTTCCATATCGCGTGAGCTGTTGAATCATTAGAATCCGAGTTCGTATGAAGGAGTTATGATCAAAAAAATATCTGATACTTCGCGCGGAGGTGGAATAGTCTTCTTTATCTTGTGACGTCGAATCTTTTAGGGTTTCTTTAGGTCGGCTACGTTCTGACGTCATCGTCAAATCTGTGATGTCGTCTCTTTAAACGTCTTGACACCGTCGCTTGAAAATCCCAACGTCGTCTCCACACTCTGTATGCACAACTTCTTTAAGGATTTGGTGTAGGTTCGTAGTCTTGTCTGTTTCTTCTCCAAATAAGCCCAAGTCACGTGTATTTCCTCCCACTACCATCCAAGTGCTAAAAAACTAAAAACAAATGATTAAGCACATAATCTAGACATATTTGCATGATTTAAGGGGCGTCGTCAAATCTGTGAAGCCGTCGCTTTAAACATCTTGACGTCGTCGCTTGAAACTCGCGACGCCGTCTCCACACTCTGTATGCACAACTTCTTCAAGGATTTGGTGTAGGTCAGTAGTCTTGTCCGTTTCTTCTCCAAATGAGCCCAAGTCACGTGTATTTCCTCCCAATGCCATCCAAGTGCTAAAAAACTGAAAACAAACAATTAAGCACATAATCTAGGCATATTTGCATGATTTAAGGGGTTAAATGACCCCGAAATAGTGTATAAAATGACACCTCATCAAATACCCCTACACTTGGGATTTGCTTGTCCTCAAGTAAATGGGCTTTTCTACCTAGACAATAGCAATATAAGGGTCATTTAACCTACTCTTTAAAAGTATTTTACAACACAACCTTCTAGACCTCGTAATTAAAAGCACGAAAAGTACATACTAGCACCTCACATAAGTGCTTGGGATTCTCTCTTTCTCTCGGGTGTATAATAAAATATAACATAATGGGGAAACAGAAAATCAACACTCATTACTTGACATAGCATATAAATTACCATAGGCTTGGTAAAGGATCAAACCTCCACCGCTAGGCGCATGCATTATTCATTACTATCAAAGAGGTCTATTAAAGGGTTGTGGGGGTGTAGGTGTAAGATAACATATAATAGAAACGAAAACAGATGGGATACATTTAGATGGCTTTGGGCGAATCTGGAGTAGAAGGGTTAGCTAATTATTTACAAGAATACACGCTAGTTTGGTTGCTAAGCTAAGACTCGGACAAAGATATACAAACTCTACACAACTCTACATCAATCTCTTTTCTTTTTCTTTTATGTTTTTCTCTCTTTTTTTTAATAACATAATACATCATAACTTGGGGTTTATAACACGTACCACTACACTTGAGCTTTTACATACTCGATATTTACAATCTAACTAATATCCCATATTGAGGTGGATCAAAATAACATGGAGATCATTTGACAAACATATTGGGGTATTGACTTAACTTTTTTTCCCCATTCTTCTGCGAAATAAATACTACCATGAATCTCAATCGTCCCAAAACAGTATTTCCAAGGATAAGGACTTAGCAACCGTGTACTTAATAATTAACTTGGGTTAAAACAATAATGTACTAAAAATGAGTACATACAAGGTAGGCAAATGCGATTTAGGTGTAACGATTGGTTTAAGGGTGACAATGCTCTTCATTAATAGTTTGGCTTAACCAGAAAATTACGAGAATCATGAAAAGGGATAGGCTCGGAGGGTTATACTAGGGGTATCCTGCACTAAGGATGAGTGCATAGCAAGGGTGTGAGATAGTTATATGATCGGTGTGACCATCATAACAATTACAGGTGTAAAAAATGGGTTAATTCAAGTGCCTCTTATTTAGCAAATCCTAATACTCACTATGCGGTCTCGGGATGCATTACAAAAAAAAGTTCTAGAATTTAATATACTATCGGTACACTCATATAATTTAATACCAATCTCAATGCTCTAGAAAAGGCGACAAAGACCACACGTACACATCCGTAACGACAAAATAGACATATATGTCTGCTCACTCCTTAACTCGAGAAAGCTAAAGGTATAAACTATCTTGGATATCAATAATGGATACCTAAATTCCTATAGATCTAAAGGCGAACCTCACATTTTTAGGGTGGAATTCTAAGGGTTTTTGAGCTAGTCATATAAATTCCTATCCAAGAGACACTATTAATACTTAGTTTTCATCGATATGTGTCATAAAATTATTAAATTTTGGTTAAAGTCACCTTTTTATGTTATGTTTCGATATATTACCCATCATTTTAAGGACAAAGAAAATGGCAAATGAAAGAATAGTTACTAAGGCTTATTTCCCCCTACACTTAAGTTGAACATTATCCCCATTGTTCTATAGAAGTACCCATAAAAATGAATAAAAGGAAAAAAAACAAGTAAAAAAAACTAGTACTCTCCTAGGTTACTCAATAATGGAGAAGAAACATGCGATAACTGGTTAAATTGTCCTCCAAGAATCATCTAATGAAAACATCCTAGGATCTTGCAAGCTTCCCATCAAATATAACCTGTAATCAAAGACAAAGACAACTACACCAAGCGTAAAATCCACGGGTGAATGATAAATACAACCTCATTTACTAGGTTTAGACTCTATGAAAGCAATAAAGATAGGATGAGTGTGTTAACGTAACTGTGGTTTTCTGAAGGTTTTTAGGAAAATTACAAATTCCATACATTATACAAGATTAATCTCTCAAAAATTAATTAAAAATCAAATTTTCTTGTAGCAGACCTGGCGATGTTGTCAGGATTAATCTTGACGCCGTCTCCAGGGTCTATAAAGAAGAATTTTTTTTTTCTTTTCTTTAAAAATTCCTACACGCAAGTTCCCATTAGTTATTTCCTGTAAAATTTACTGCAAAAACCACAAAAATAGTTAACACAATCATATGACTCAAAACAAACACACAAGACACACCTAAAATGCAAGAAAGAAAGGATTGGGTTGCCTCCTAATAAGAACTTTTATTTATTATTGAGTCTTTTAGCTAGACTCGCCCTTTCAGATAAATTTCTTTTAACCCGTGGCAAGGCTTTCCTTGCCATTTTGATTAAATGGTTCCTCATGATAATGTTTTACCCTATGACCATTCACCTTAAAGCTTGTTCCGTCACGGTTGAATAATTTAATAGTTCCATATGGATATTCTTGTTTCACCGTAAAAGGACCGGACCATCTAGACTTAAGTTTTCCAAGAAAGAGTTTTAATCTTGAGTTAAAGAGAAGTACACGATCACCCGTTTGGAATTCTTTCTTCTCCTTTAGGCGATTATCATGCCACTTCTTAGTATGCTCTTTAAATGTCGTGGAAGTCTCATAGGCTTGAACCCTTAACTCTTCCAACTCATTAAGTTGATTGTTTCTTTCCACACCTGTTTCGGAAAGATCCATGTTGCACATTTTCAATGCCCAAAATGCCTTGTGTTCGATTTCAACGGGTAGATGACATGCCTTACCATAAACCATCCTAAATGGTGTGGAACTGATAGGCGTTTTGAAAGAAGTTCGAAATGCCTATAATGCATCATCTAGTTTATCCGACCAATTTTTTATATTGCTTCTAACCGTTTTCTTTAAAATCCGTTTGAGGGTACGATTAGTATTCTCTACTTGACCACTCATTTCCAGATGGTATGCAGTTGAAAACCTATGAGTCACCCCATAACGTTATAATGCCTTTTTCTAATTGGTGATTGCAGAAGTGGCCTCCCCTATCACTTATTAGAGCCTTAGGGATATCGAATCGAGAGAAAAGCCTTTTCAAGAATTTTACAACCATTCTAGCATCATTAGTGGGTAGAGCTTGAGCTTCAGCCCATTTCAAGACATAGTCGATTGCTACTAGAATATACTTATTCCTGTAAGAGGTTGGAAAAGGGCCCATGAAGTCGATACCCCAAATGTCAAAAACTTCACACACTTGTATAGAGTTTTGTGGCATCTCATTACGGGTGGAAATATTTCTTGCTCGTTGACATGCATCACATGCCTTTACAAATTCATGAGCATCCTTATAAAATGTAGGCCAATAGAAACCACATTCAAACACCTTTCTAGCCGTTGCGTTGGCTCCATGATGACCCCCAGCAGGTCCATGGTGACAGTGATGAAGGATTTGTTTAGCTTCTTTCCTAAACTAACATCGACGAATTATCTGATCTGCACATACCTTAAAGAGATGAGGATCATCCTAAAAGTAATATTTCAAATCAAAAAAGAATTTCTTCTTTTCTTGGATGGTCATACCATTTGGTAATTCTTTCACCGCGAGATAGTTTGCGAAATCAGCAAACCAGGGTTCTTCTAAATTGAAGTTCATTTTCATAATAGACTCATTCGGGAATCTATCATCAATTTCCGCCTCATTGAGTTCTTTAGTTTCATGATTTTCAAGATGGAAAAGGTGATCAGCAGCAATATTTTTTGCACCTTTCTTGTCTCGGATCTTGATGTCGAATTCTTATAAGATAAGTACCCAACGAATGAGACGAGGCTTTGCATCTTGTTTAGAAAATAGATATTGAAGAGCAGAATGGTCGGTGTAGATGATTGTTTTAGAAAGAAGGAGATATTGCCTAAATTTATCAAAAGCAAAAACAACAGCTAAGAGTTCCTTCTCAATGGTAGTATAATTCTCTTGAGCCTCAGTCATTGTTTTGCTTGCATAGTAAATTGGCTTAAAATACTTTCCGCTCCTTTGTCCTAATACGGCACCTACCACATAATCGCTGGCATCACACATCATCTCAAAGGGTAAAGACCAATCTGGTTTGACCATAATTGGAGCTTTAGTTAGATCCTACTTTAGGGTCTCGAAGGCCTTAACGCATTCATTAGAAAAGTCAAACTTGGCATCCTTCATTAGCAGTTGGGTCATAGGTCATGTAATTTTTGAAAAATCCTTTATGAAACGACGATAGAACCTTGCATGACCCAAGAAACTTTGAATTGACTTGACGTTAGTAGGGTGAGGAAGTTTTGATATAGCTTTAATTTTTACCATATCTACCTCAATCCCAGTACGAGATATCTTATGCCCTAAGATGATACCTTCCTTGACCATGAAACGACACTTTTCCTAGTTAAGAACTAGGTTAGTTTCCTCACAACGAGTGAGCATTTTATCAAGGTTTGACAAACAATGGTCAAAGGAACTTTCGAAAATAGAAAAATCATCCATGAAAACTTCCATACTGTATTCGATTAGTTCATGGAAAATAGCCATCATGCATCTTTGAAATGTTCCAGGCGCATTACATAATCCAAATGGCATTCTACGATATGTAAATGTGCCATATAGACATGTAAATGTTGTTTTTTCCTGGTCTTTCAGAGCATTTGGAATTTGGAAGTAACCCGAAAATCCATCTAGAAAGCAATAATAATCATGACCGGTAAGTCGTTCGAGCATTTGATCAATGAATGGAAGAGGAAAATGATCTTTTCTTATCGCGTCATTCAGTTTCCTATAATCAATGCAAACTCTCCATCCCGTGAGAGTGCGCTGAAGGATGAGCTCATTCTTTTCGTTCCTAACTATTGTCATACCACCCTTCTTTGGTACCACTTGTACCGGACTCACCCATGGACTATCAGATGTAGGATAAATTATACCAGCATCCAGAAGTTTGATAACTTCTTTCTTTACAACCTCCTTTATGTTTGGATTCAATCTTCTTTATGGTTGTACACAAGGCTTATATACTTCTTCCATAAGTATTTTGTAAGTACAAAAAGAAGGATATATCCCTTTAATATCTAAGATTCCCCATACAATGGCTTTTTTTGTGGGATATTAAGACCTTTAAGAGTTTACTTTTTTGCAAAGTGGATAGGGAAGATGAGATAACCACCGAGAGTTTGTCATCTCCTTGAAGGAAGGCGTATTCCAAATGATCGTGTAGTGCTTTTAACTCTACTTTTGGTGGCTTGTCCACCGAGGGTTTCAACCTATTTTCTAGAATTTTCCTTTTTAAAGGCTTGATTGGTTCCTTTCTTAGGTAGAAAGAGATGGCTTGCACCTCTTCAGCCTCGTCCCCCTCTTCGTTGTCGATCCAATTGCAATCAGGATCTAAGGTGTCTTCCAATTGTTCTTGCATAATTTCGTCAGTGTGATAGGCGAAGTATAAACAATCATCTTGAGATGAAGCAAATTTCATAGATTTTCCTATGTTAAAGGTGACCCTTTCTTCACCAACCCTTAAGCTTAACTTCCCATCGTGTACATCGATGACTGCGCGGGTCGTAGTAAGGAATGGTCGTCCTAAGATGATTAGGACCGATGCATCCTCGTCCATTTCTAGGATTACAAAATCGACTAGAAAAATGAACTTGTCGATCTTAACTAATAGGTTTTCACATATACCTATCGGATACTTAATTAATCTATCAGCAAGCTGAATACTCATCTTGGTAGGTTTTAGTTCTGAAATGCCTAATTTTAAGAAAAGGGAGTATGGCATGAGATTAATGCTTGCTTCTAAGTCTGCCGAGGCATTCTTTACTGGCATTGTTCCGATAAGACATGGTAATGTGAAACTTCCAGGATCTCTTTTATTTTGTGGTAAATTCTTTTGGATAGCGGCTGAACATTCTTTACTAAGGGTAACAGAGGAGGCAGCATTCTCTAATTTTGCTTTGTTAGAAAGTATATCTTTGAGAACCTTAGATCCTTTTAGCATTTGATTCAAAGCTTCCAGGAATGGAAGATTGATATGTATATGCTTAAAGATTGATAAGAACTTCTCCCGCTCATCGTCCTTCTTTTTTTTCCTTAGTCGAGATGGAAAAGGAACGTTGGATGATTTAGAAGGATGGTGGATGGGGGATGACAAAGGAATTTCTGGGTTGAGAGTGTTTGGGTTTTCCTTTTCAGTAGGTACCCCCTCTTCAGCAGTTGTTTCAGTACTCACTATAGGCGTAGAGTTTGGTTGGTTAGGGTATGGAGGGTCATACGTGGTGGTTCCAGATCTAGTTGTAATGGCGAGGGTGGGTTCCTTGTTAGTTGTTTTGTCATCGATGGTGGAGAGGATTTGGTAGAATTTCTCGTGCATGTCGTTTCGTTGTTGATGTAGCATTTCCCCGAGCCTTTTTAAATGATACTTCTTCTCCATCATGAAATTGGCCATTTCATCCTCGAATTTACTCCTAACAACCCAGTCAGGACCTTCTTCTTCTTCCCTTTTTCTTATCAAATTTCCCCATGGAGGGATATCATTGTTTTGATAGAACTTTAAGAGAGAAGGGTCATCGTAAATGTCCCCGCCAGATAAGCATGCTTGCTCACATAATTCAACTTGGTCACATTCATCATCCTCGTGTGCTCCGCCATAAATGTCGCAGATGAGGTATAGGGTTTTCAAGGTTTTTCCTAGAGTAGATGATGTAAAGAAAGAAAGTTGTTGATAGGCCCTGTTGAGGCGATCATTAGGGGTAGGTTTAAAGATGAACGACTCGTCCCATAAATTATCTTGATATTGAATGAGCTCTTCTATGAGATCCCACCTTTCGTCTTCGTTGAGGGAGCTGAACCAGAATTAGGTGAACTGATTTAAATTCTCCTTGTCTTTAGGGATCATATTATCGTAGAATAGTTGAACTAAGAGCCACTTTTTAATCCCATGATGAGGGGCTTGATGGAGCATATCCGGGAAGCATTTCCAGGCGTCTTTGATGGATTCGTTGTCGGATTGACAGAGCCGAAGGATCTTGTCTCGGATGCATGCAGTACGTTCTGGTGGAAAGAATTTATCTAAGAACTAGTGATTATCCCAGGAGGTATCTTGTCAAGCCATTCCTTAGCTTTACCTTTTAAGGTGAAATGGAAAAAACATAGTCTAGAAGCATCCCTGGTGGTTCCATCGGCTTGAATGTGATCCACTACGCTCAAGAAGTGTTTTATATGATGGACGGGATTTTTAGTGCATAAGCCCTGAAATGAGCAAGTGTCTTGCATTAACAAGATATCTTGTGCGTCTAAAACATTATTTGTTGGCTCATCGAGAAGAATGATTGGGTTTAGAAAACCGGATGCGTTAGCGGAGGAATGCTCTCGAAGGCTCTTGGCCGGAGGATTTGATTTGGTTTTTTGATTTGGGAAAAATAAGGGTCCCTCATCGAAGAGATTGTGTCCTGCAATAGATAAGGATTCATTTCGCTGCTGAAGGAGAGCAGCTCTCCTTTTCTTATGCATTTCTCTTTCGGGCTCCTCGAATGGTTTAATTGGGTTCTTGATGGTACTACGGGTCATGGTGAGAGATTAAACTAGAGAGGTTTTTTACGAACAAAGGTAACAAAGAAAAGATAGATTAAAAGAAAGCTAATCTAAAAAACAAAAACAAAAACCTCACTCGATAGGAATCTAGTGAGTAGACCTAAGCTAAATAGACTACGAAACCTAGACTATTC
>BQNB010122825.1:0-20207 GCA_026074375.1 Tanacetum coccineum
TATAAAAATGGTTGATTGTCATACTAGTGTTTATATTGATGAAATATGATAATGAAATGTCAAAACTATTCCTTAATTGATTACTATTGCGAGAACGGTTAGCAATCAAATGAGTTTATCAAATGAGTTTATGAATTCATATAATCTTTATAAAGGGTACAAGCGGCAAGAATCCAAGTATGGATCGATCAATGCGAGCATCTAGGAGAAAAATCTTAAGTTTATTATTAAATAAATCATTTGCTTGATTTAAATTTAATTATAATTAAAATAACTCCTGAGTATTTCTAAAAGCTAGTGGGAGTATTATGTTCAGGTTTTCTTCACCTGAAAAAATTAGGAAATTAAACATACAACCTTGAAATAATATGTTTATTGTTATGAACATATGTGGTATATAAATCTAACACAGTTTGACATACCATTCAGAAAGTCTCCATGGATACTTATCTTTTGATAAGATAGAACATGAATGAAATCTTAAGTTAGACTAAAGGATTCATTATGTATATTATATTGTGTAAAGGAATAGTTGTATCATGCATGAATGCAAGATGATTTGACAACATTGGTATTTAATCGAAAGTTATTAGATAATCATTGAATTAAATATTTTAATAGAATATGTTTGGATTTGGAATTCTTCTTAGATTATGGATTTGTCCATAGTAATGAAAAATCTCAGGATATATGTTGCAACAATTTGTTGTGCAATTAGAATAAACCAATGAACTTGGAGTTCATAAGGTACCAAACATTATTAAGAGAATATTCATTGTTTACGGAATTTAATAGCATAGGGATGTTTATGTACACAGATGCTAAATCGAATTGAGATAACACTCAATACTAGTCATGGTATGATTTCATTTTTGATGATGACCATGTGGACTAGTTGCGCTCAACTGATAACATAGTTGCATTATACATTAAAGAATAAGAATACTTTACACTTTTAGAAGCTGCGAAAGATAATTGTTGTTAATAGTTGATGTCACACACCTTATGAGATATAGTGTGTTAATATTGAGATTTTTTATAAACAAACAATCATCATATTCAAGAACTTCATTAATTGAATTATTGAAATAAGTATTCTCAAAATTCTTAAAGATCAAAGTTAGTTGGAATTAATGAAATCTATGACTTGTCAGCAAGTATGATCGTCGTATCTTGATGCATGATTCGTCAACTAAAATTATCATGCATTTGATCTATTTAGTATTTGGATAAGGGATGTTTAGACAATTTTATTAATGATAATGATACGTGGTATGTGGTTACATTTAATATAAATTGTGTCCTGTATTTGCATGTTTAATCCATGAATAATATTTATTATTCTAAATAAGTCCGTTGTCGATCAACAATATGGGAATATAGTTGAACTAAGACAAATCTTTGTGATTGGTGATATCTTGGATATTAAAGGATGTGTCCGCCAAACTCACATGATATTCATATGATGAATATTGGACTTCCCCAACTAACAAGATTATTACTTTATGGATCGGCGTCATAAAATAAATCTTGTAAGTGATTTTAATTTACTAAATCCTTAGACTTGAGATGCAAGTAGGTCTTGCATGTGTGGATAATCCTTCTTGATGTAGTTTAAGTTATCCTGAATAAGGTAGCTAATAAGGACTATTTTCAAAAGTGATTTTGAAGCATATGACTTGGCACTTGTAGTCAATAAAGAATTTGTTCCTTCAATAGTTGAAGTAAGATGCCACTGGGCCCCTCGTAGGGTTAATCAGATATATGTGTGGCCGCACCCAAAAACTCAGGTAGATATGTCTCAATGACTTTTGGGAATCATGATTAATCATATATACGAGAAACAGAATCGTTAATTAATGGAATGACGTAAATCCATATCTATTTTTAACACGGTATCGGAAACAAAGAGATTGTAAATACATAAATCATTTGCCCATGACTTTATGAAACCACACTTGGATATTTCTGGGAGCATTAGCGAGTTGCTAGACGCTTACTAATGTTATTATATGATTTGGTACATGTCCAAGTAGGAGATGTTGGATTATGTCCACGTAAAATAATATATGTCCGGAAAGTTTATTCGAGCCTACGAGGACGCACGTGTTAATACGTAGAACAATTAATATAAATATATTAAATGTAATATATTTAGTGATAAAGCTTAACGAGCGTTAAATATTAATATAAATATTTAACGAAGTTATATTAGTCGTTCAATAGTTAAAAGACTAATATATGGTAATTATAGAGAAAAAGAAAGTATGGGAATTATCTCCTTTTTCTCTTAATCTATTTATTTCCTAATCTCTAAGAGGAGGTGGAATTACCTAACTTGCACGCTAAGTTATGTAGGCTATATAAGGAGGTCTAGGAATTATTATTTGACATAACTTGAATAACTAATCCCTAAAATTCTCTCCTTCTCTCCTTATTTCTCGATCGGTCAAATCAAAACCCAAGGGTTTCGGTTGTGTTTGTTCGACCGAAACCAACAACCCACAAGGGTTTTTCGTGTTGATTGATTCAAGAGTCGAAGGCGTTTGGTAGCTTTATCACTACTAGTACTAGCATACTTAATTGTTTGCTAAGAACGTATTGTGTGTGTTGAAGTAGAGAGATCTTACTTTAGATCTTGGGTGGTTTTAGCATGGTATCATTTATTATACACATGCGTATATTCAAGAACGGTGTCGTTCATTGCCAAAAGGTACACACCTTCTTGAACCCTTGTTAACTATGTTATTCTATATGTGTTTATTTATTCCGCTGCCTACTCGTGATATATTTAATGGTTAAATAGATGTAAAAACCCAACAAATAGAAGATGTTTAACGGACATACAAGCTACCCAATGAAAATCTGTAAATCAAATAGGAGACCAATTGATTAAGCCCATACCCATCATAGCCACAAAACAAAACATGCTCCGTCCCTGTTATGTATTCCCATGTTTCTTATTCTAAGGTGCATTACAAATGCCTCCGATCTCTTTCTCTCCCTCCCATTTTCTGCAATCTCCTTGCCATTTTCTGCAATGAAATATTGTCTCTCATTGGCCTAAACATATACACAAGGATCAAAGATATACACCATTCGGTCAAATCAAACCAATCCAATGGTGTAAATCTTCAATCCTTGTGCGTTTGTTTCAACTAATCACACTCCTCCATTTCATCTATATAAATCCCACAACTTCACCAATCTTTCTTCAATAACTACCATGGGTTTGAACAATATTAACCTATGGTAGTTACTGAAGAAAGATTGGTGAAGTTGTGGGGTTTATATAAATGAAATGGAGGAGTGTGATTGCTTGAAACAAACACACAAGGATTAAAGATTTACACCATTGGATTGGTGTGATTTGACCCAATGTTGTATATCTTTGATCCTTTTGTGTTTATTTCAACCAATGAGAGACAAGATTGCATTGCAGAAAATGGCAAGGAGATTGCACAAAATGGAGGGAGAGAAAGAGAATAGGGGTGTTTGTAATGCACATGAGTATAGGAAACAGGGGAATATATATAACAGGGACGGAACACATTTTGTTTTGTGGCTAGGATGGGCCTAGGCTTAATCAATCGATCTCCTATTTGATTCACAGATTTTCATTGGGCCGCTTGTATGTCTGCTAAACATCTTTTATAGTCCAACTTGTTATTGTTTCCTTAGAGTCATCTGCAACATAATATGTTCTCCTTTGTACAATGTATGATCATTTACTTATCCAACTTATTGACAACTAAAGTTATAATACCCTAAGTTTTCGTTTTGTATTATATAACTACATATATTTCGTTAGTACCATATAAAATTTGTTTACGGTACAATTTTTCGTGTTATTGCTCTCATACGAAAAAATTATGGAAACATTGGGCATACTCTAGCATTGCTAATTAATTTTTGCCTGAAATGGAACTCGGTTGTAGTTTTATCTCACGTGATAAATACACCTTTGTTTTTAACACCTCATCAAGTGTGACACTAGCTATAGAATATTGAGCACATATTGCTAATAACACGCTAATCAATAAGAACACCAACCCTTCTGTACCGGGTGACATTTTTTCTGTGATGCTAGTTAACCTGATATATCATTTAAGGTTCATGAGTTTTGTATTACATATAGAGTTACATATTAGATTAAAAATGGTGGCTACTAAATCATGTGCAATTGCATCATGGCTACTAAATCTCTACTATATGACTTCAGGTTCTAATAACCAAAAATTGAAACACAAAACATGTTGATTACACACTTAAATATACTATTGATCCGCATTATTAGGGTACGTGTAACTTGACTCTATTTAGTTAAACGACTTGCTACAAAAAAGTTATTACGAGTAAGTTTTCTAAGAAAATCACTTTGTTTAAGTATAGTCATAGAGGTCAAAGCTTCGATCCTCACTCCTTGCAAGGCCGGATGTCCTTTTCTACCTTTGGTAAAACCGAAACCAGCCTCTCTACCTTGGCTAGGGGTAAGGCTATCTACGTCTCAACATTGAGACCCATAACCCGTGGAAGACGGTTATGAGAGTTACTTTACTTTACTCGACTTTTACAAATCGTTGTCGTACAATGATCCATTTACCTATTCACTTCTATTCACCTTCTCTTCCTAAAACAAACGCACAACTAACCAAATTCAACTATTAAAATTCCATCCGGTATACACAAAATAAAGTCCTAAACATATAAACACATAATCAACAATGTTACCTGTTTCAATTGATTAGCATTTCAGTCAAAATCTAACTTAACAAATGATTACTAACTGTAAACAAGAGATGTATATATGATTACTAACCGAACATATCTATATATGAATATGATAAAATTGTATTATACTTAACTTGATGATTTGATGACCAACGAGTATTATGTGATCGACGACTGTGACGGCAATCGACGATGGTGACAACGATCGGCGATTGTGACAACAATCAGCGATTGTGAGGGAGATCGAAGATGGTTACGGTGGCATGATCGATGATGTGTCGACGATGGTTCCACGGTCGGGTGTGGATCGAGAAGTGAGATGAGCGGCGAGCGATGTGTGTGTTTTTTGTTTTAATTTTTGTTTGTGTTTAACGTAGTAACATAACTCCATATAGTTTTTGTTTCTATATATTTTGTGACTTTAAAGCTCTAACAATCACTAAAACTTTATCGACCTAATTATCACACAATATCTCATATATCACAAGTAAATAATCAATCAACAACAAAAACTAACAGTCACATAACAAAACGTGTTTATGATGACTGATTTTAGTGGTATATCAAACAAATCGGCCACGAAATCACATTTATCAAAAAGAAACAATCATATATAAAATCTTGTTCGACTGCTCATTATAAATTTTAAAATGTACCGACCATGAAATAAACACCTTGTAAGTGAAGTAACTTGAGTAAATGAAAAAATCTAGAATATAAATGTACCTTGACCCGTGTGATGAAAAGTAAATAAACACTAATTCCAACAATGAATCATGATGAAAAGCACGCCACGCCTTTGATGGGTCTGGATCTGGTGGAGGACGGATGGTGACCATCATACTTGGTATGTTGTGTTTGTGTAGTGAGGGAGTTTAAGGATTTTGTTTACTAGTAGAGTTTTATGTGTGTGTGTATTGTGATAGTGTGTTTTTGTTCCACTATATATTCTGAATTTGTCCTTCAATCCATGTGCATGCTTCTGATTGGTTGATCTAAATGCATGAGGTTAACATTCGGATTGCCAACATGGCAAACATCTAATTGTTGATCTAGTTAATGTATTACAATTCGATTTAGTGGGTGTTGGGTGAAGATAATAAAAATGTTTGATGAGAGTTGTTGAGAAGAATAAATGTTGGAGTACTGTGTTACCATTTTTGTTGAAATGAAAGTGACGAGAGTTTTATAAACATGTAAAGAAGATATTGAAGGCTTGAGGCTTGAATTTTAGCTTCATGCACAACTTCACATTTACTAGCATTTCAATATTTTTCTTCTACTCACAGTGCTTGGACGATAAGTTGAATGACATAGATTGCATATCATTAAAAAACATATCGGTCAACATTTTAAAAGCTTTACAAAGTTGACATGTCATCCTATGAGATTAATTATAGACTTATTTTCACTTTGAACAAACTTTCAGAAAATTTACAAATGAAAAATCAGTTGAATGGGCATTGACGAATCATGTACGTACATTCTATAACAATAAAAGAGTCCATAGTATTTTTAAAAGGTCTTGTTAATAAACAATCTTACGGTTTTACTCACTATAAAGGTCTTGTTAATAAACAATCTCATAATTTATAATTTCTTTTACAACTCGAGTTTTTTGTTTAACCATAGTATTTTTAAAATTTATTTAACAATATGAGTAGTTTAAAATAATATGAAAGCTTATCTCCGTATAACTATCATAAACTTTTCAAGTATCATGCATGCTTCATGACTCTCCCAGCAAACCAACATACTGATAGTACGAAGTAATTACATATATAAAGTGCATGTGCATGTGACTTAAGAACTGAGCTTGACCATATAGATATACAAAATGAAAATTATCATTGAGATATGCAGGTAAGCCATTGTTTCTAGATTTGCAACCATACTACAACATTAAGGGACTCAGTAACCTAAAAAAATGGATAAAACATGGCAATTGTGCCTCATTTTCCTCTAATGGGGCGACATCAGGTGTACAAAACGGTTGAGCTTGACTTGAACACGAGATAAGATCGACGGGTAGTAGTCACACTAGTAGTCATATTTGACACACTGACTATTGTTAAATATTCAGACAAAAAGTATTTGGCAGCCAACCTATACCAAACACCAACCCCGCTATTAAACCCATTTTGCCATCTCTAGCATATATGTGTCTCTGGTGTTGCCACTAATGCTAGTATGCTTCGAGTGTAACCACAATCATCTACATCCTAATGATATTCTTGCACCATTCTATTTCACAGATTCAACAATAGTCATTTTACTTCTGAGTTCACTAGCTGCTAACATCATTCAATTTTGAGTTATATATATAGTTTTATTCATTTGGTTTTGACAATAGTCATTTTATGTAAGAATTCTCAAAAATACTATATTATTTTAAACATATTTATAAATACTTATTTTGTTAAATAAATTTTGAAAATAGCGTGATAAAACAAAAATTTTGAAGAATAAATTTATGCAGTCACATGTTCATCCAGATAACACTTATTTCTACTACTGATTGGTAGTTCAAGTAAATGATGATGCATTTATTGATTAGTAGTTCATACTACAATAAGTTCAAAGCTGGCAAATTCAACGTAAGCCATATAAATTATATACTACGTACATTGGTAGGTATATGCCATAAATTATTAAATTTGTTATCACGCTCAAACCTCACAAAAAAACTCAAAAAAATGACTAGTGAAACCCGATATATAACCGTTGATCCCAACTTTACGTTGCTAGAACCACGGTCGCATATTAACCCGAAAAAGATCGTCATCATCTTTCACGAAAAATAGTATTGGCGTGGTCATAAGTTTATTGACACGGGTGGAAAATTAGTGACGAGTAAATAAATTTGTTGAAAAACTTGGCAATTCCGGGTAATTATGTTATTTACAAAATTTGCTTGGAAGAAATGAGATTATCTAAGTAATCGCTAGAAGCAACACAATTAATTTTCCAGTTTTTAGTGATTTGTAAATGTGTCTTTAAAATTGAAATGTGTAAAACAAAGATTTGTGTATTGCTCTCCAAACCTTGTACTTGTGAGTTGAGACGTATACCTAAACTGGCTTTTAGACCTCTCAATGCACCCTTGCATACACACGTACAACGACATGAGCACTTGTGTCACACCAGTACCAAATGCAGAACGACATCAATATAAACGAATGTGTGTGGATCATGCACACATATAAAACGATTTGATCCATCATTTAAACAGAAATGTTGCTTTTTTTGTTACAAAGTTGTGTCTTTAATTTGAACAAAAATCGTATCAATGCGTTGATTATCAAGTGTTTACTTTTCATAATACTAAAACACCAATTACAATCTGACTTGAGAACATTGCATCAAAGGCGTCAACAATGGTTTAGCCATGTCCTGTTCTATTTCTTTAAAAGTTCCATCCAAGATATATACAATTGTTTTAAGTTTTTCCCCAGTTGAGCGAAACAAAGATGTACTTATTCTGACACTTTCAAACATCAAAGCCTGGAAGTGGTTTCTTTGCTAGCCTATGTTTATTTCGCCAATTTCCTACGTTTAGCCGAGGCAAATGCATTCATCTTGAGACTGTTTGTCTATCGGTAAGAAGAGGTTGCCAGTAAATACCTAATATACTATCTAGCACTTAGGGGGTGTTTGGGTTGCTTATTCAAAATAGATTTTGCGTTTTGAAAACTTATAATCAGATAATGAGCCGTAATAAAACACAATTTTAAAACTTAGTGTTTGGTTTGCTTCTGTTGTTTATATCACAATAATCATTTTTTTAGTGTTTGGTAAAATAGATTATTTAATAAAGTAACAAGTGAAATGACAAAAAAGACATTGTTATATAGTATATATTTAAAGTATGTGAGAAGATATTGTATATACTTGAGGTTATTGTTGTAAATTCTCAAGCCATGTATTGCTCCATCAAATCTGCATTTTAAAAAAGCACCTGTCCATCTACTTTTACAAAACTCCATTTTGAGCCTTCTAAAACGCCGTTAAGTGGTTGTTCCTTTCTTTTTGCCAAACACCTATTTCAGATTATCTTCATTTTCAAAATGAAATAAGCAGATAAGTAGAGTTTATATTAGTTAGTTGATGTGTGAAATAAAAATCCTAAAGTAGCTAGATCCAAGCAAACATCAACCCTTCTATAATCTCCAACATATATAAGAGAGTACCCGCGCAATGTGGTGACGAGTATCCGGTAACTAAATATTATGGCGAGCAAACGTTGTTCATTTATATGTAACCACTATGCATTTATGGTCATGTAACCACTATGCATTTATGGTCATGTAACCACTATGCATTCATGGATGAGATTATAAGATTAATTGGCCGATTAATGCTCATAACTCCTTTTGACCAAGAGTTACAAACTCTCTTAAATGGGCTATTATTAACACATGCTAGTTAAAAAACGTATACATTAAATCTGGTGTGAATTTAAAAATGTGTATGGTGAACATTGACTAATGGCTTTATATCTTTCCCCAAACAAGAAATGTTTTGGTCTTTAAAATTTTTAAGACTTCTAAAATATAATCACACGTACCCGCAGCTTGCAATGGCGGTCCGTACCTTCTGTACTAATTGTTGCAGGCGAGAGAAAATGTTATTCGGTTAAACGTTTTTCTAACAACAACTGTACAAATGAATGATAATTGGAATTAAAATAATTTTAAGCAATAACAATGCAAAGTATTTCATATACAAATAAACATAAGATCCCCCCCCCCCCCCCCCCCCCCCCCCCCCCCCCTGGGCCCCAGGGGGGGGGGGGGGGGGGGGGGGGGGGGGGGGGGGGGGGGGGGGGCCACAAACGAAAGAAAAGAACACATAAGTGGCATATTTGAAACATAAGTTAAAGTAGACCAGTACCCGCGCGTTGCGGCGACGAGTTCACGTATAATTAAATCTTTCGGCGAGGGGCTAGGCGAGGTTCAAAGACTAGAAGAACCTTGGATGACTGAATCTATTGTTTGTGAAGTATGATTAGTTTGTGTTGTAGCTTTTTATTCTTTCATAAATAATGAGTTTTTTTATATCAAGATTTTTTTTGAACAGCAGATGAATTCACTAGCAAGAAGTTAGAAAAGGGAATTATAATGTCGATGATAGAATGTTACAAGGATTACAAAACCATTCTATCCAGCTAAAAGTGATATTTCTACTCCTACTAGAAATCCAATTGTACGACAATTCTTTTACATCATTTAAAAGCAACTCCTTTTGAGGTCGTTTGAGGTTGAAAACGGTTTTATTTTGATGATTCCATATAGCCCAAATATTTATGTTTACCACCACATCGAAGAATTTCCCGTGCTTATGAACCATAGGAAGCCGGTCGGCCATGGTTAAGATATCTAGAAGGTTTAAGTTGGTGATTCCAGTAAACTGCCACCAGGAGAAAATGACAGTCCAAGTATCAATGGCTAAGGGGCATTTGATAAATATATGATCTTCCGTTTTAATGTCATTGTTCAAAACACGCCAAATAAGGATGTTTACCTTCGATGGTAGTAGCTTATTCCATCTGGTGGGATGAGAATTATTGTCACTTGACATGGTGGAGATGAACTTTCGCATGCTATTAACAGAAAATCTTCTTGAGGCATCATAGGTGAATTACCAAACATCGCAATCATTTGAGAGGTGTAAGTTTACTAGAAGATTAATGAGATTATTTTGTTCGTTAAGTTCTTTAGCTGACCAAAAACTCCTTCTATATGTCCACGAAATTGAAGGCCTAGATACATTGGAGGTACTGTGGTTAATGGGTATGTGAAGTGGGTGTGATGAGGTTGCTTGGAACACATGATATAGGGGAACATGAGGTGTGAGATGGAAGTAACATTAACATTATTGTTTGATAAAGAATTGACTGTTCTCTCACAAACTAAACAGTTCTTGTTTAGCTCAAGCCTATACAACAGCGAGAATTATTCTTGAAGATTCGTGTCACCCAACCAATGATCATGCCAAAAACTTGTACTTCTACCGTCTCCAATCTTTTTCTTAAAAACCTTTGGTAGGTTAATACCAACCTTCGTAAGCTCATGCTTGAGGTTTATTATTCGTGACCAAGTACCCGAAGCTTTCTTGTGAGAATTGGAGTTTGAAACACCGCCCGTGGGTCCATGTATAGAATGGATAACATTACACCAAAGGGATGTGCCTTCATTTCGAAAACGCCACCACCATTTAGTAAGCAAAGAGTTATTACTTGCGACGAGCGAGCCAATACCTAAGCCACCTTTGTTTTGTGGTGAGACAACCTTGTCCCATGCAACCCATGTTATTTTGCCTACATCCGAATTACCACCCCAAAAGAATCTTCTACGAATACCTTTGAGCTTATGGATGACTTTCTTTGGTGCTTTGAAGGTTGAAAAATAATAAACACCCAAACTACCAAGCACGGATTTGATAAGAGTGAGACGACCTCCAAACGAGAGGGTGTTTGCTTTCCATTTAGAGATTAGAACCTTTTGATGAGAGGTTCCCAACTACGACATCTAGACATTTTTGCACCAACAGGAAGGCCCAAGTATGTGCAAGGGAATTGAGAGGCAAGACACCCAAGAGAGGAAGCAATGACGCTTAGTTCCTCATAAGAAACCCCAATGACAAAAATCTTGCTTTTGTTGAAGTTTACTTTGAGAGCGGAGGCAAGGTGGAAACAAGTAAGGATCCTAGAAAGGTTTTTTGGCATTCGAAATAGACCACTTACCTAAAATAAGGGCATTGTCCGCGAATTAAAGGTGAGAGATATGGACTTTGTCTTTCCCCACTTTAATGCCATGAAAAATATTGTTGTTAGTAGCTTCAAGAATAGCCACATTGAGAGCTTCAGCCGCTATGATAAATAAAAATGGCGATAGGGGATCCCCTTGTCTAAGACCTCTTTTAAGCTTGAATTCCTTGATGGGGGAACCATTTATAATAATAGAAGCGAATGCCGAGTTAACGTAAGAGTGAATCCATTTCCTCCATTTGCTACTAAACCCTATTTGTTCAATAATAGAAAGAAGAAAAAACCATGACAAAGAATCAAACACCTTTTCAAAATATAAGGGGGCCGTCAATTATTTGACGCCCTTTCATGAAGGCCATTTGAACATCAATGATAACCGAAGATAAAACCTTAGAGAGTTGATTTGCAAGGACTTTTGCCATAATCTTGTATTGACACCCAATGAGACTTATAGGCCTAAAGTCTCCAATGACCAGGGGGTCTTCTAATTTTGGGACAAGAATTATGAAAGAGGAATTACAACCCTTAGGAATATAGAAAGAATTTTCAAAATTTTTTACAAAAGAAACAACGTCGTTTTCGAGAGTGTCCCAGTGGTTTTTGAAAAATTTAAAAGTGAAGCCATCGGGGCCCGGAGCTTTTTCACAGCCACAATCCCATACCGCATCTTTAATTTCTAAGATGGTGAAAGGGTAATCAAGAAATCGTACCTCATCATTAGATAGTTGCTTGAAGAGATTTCTTGTGAAAGATGGCCTTGCTCGGTTCACTTCTTTAAATCTTTTGTCAAAGTACTGGAATATGTGTTTCTTTAAGGATACAGGGTCTGAAACCCATTCCCCGTGAATATTCAGCCCATTAATTCGCGAGCGATTTCTTCTATTGTTGATCATACCATGAAAAAATCTTGAATTTTCATCTCCTTCTAACGCCCAACGAATTTTTGCTTTTTGCTTTAGGTCCATGATATTATAGTGCTCGTGATCAGTTAGCGATTTAACATACGTGTTTCTTGGGATGGTTTCAGAATCAGTTAGGAAGGATACTTCAGCTTTTGTGTCCAATGTGTCAATTTTATTTCGTAGAGCAAGTGAAGCTGATCTTTCTTTTTCTTCTACCTTTTGACACCAAATTTTAATGTTGGACTTGAAGCGCTGCAGTTTGGACTTAAAGCTGACAGAAGGGTGCAAACTCACATTGCGAAGAGGGCCTAGAGGCATGGAGTTCCAACTGTTGTGGACAATAGATTAGAAGTCTTTGTGTTGAAGCCAACTGTTATATAGCTTAAAGGGGATGGGCCCATAATCAGCTCCCAAGTTCGACAATAACAAAGGGAAATGATCCGAGAACTCTCTAAGTAGAGTAATCGTGTGAGAATTTGGCCATAAATCAACTATATGTTGTGAGACTAGGATTCTATCTATTTTACTTAACTTGTTACCAAGTGTATTCATCCTTGTGAATCTCTTTGCTCCCATTGGTAACTCTATGAGACCAGATGATGAGATAAAGTTTTTGAACCGTGTCGCCCCTCGTGTATCGAAAATAGACCCTTTCCATTCGTTAGCATATCTTACTTCGTTAAAGTCCCCCATTACAACGGGTAGAGAGTTGTGAGATAAAATTAATCTTGAAAGCTCTGACCAAAGTTTTTTCTTTTTCTTTTGGTCTTGTGGGGCGTAGACAACTATAATCAAGCACGAAATGCTAATGTTTTTCCATCTCCCCTGTAAAGCAAGAAAACCTTCTCCGTCTAACGAGTTCAGTAAAGTGAAGACTGAGGTGTCCCATATAGCCACTATACCTCCAGATTTTTCATTAGAGCTTTTCCCAACAAAGTCAAAATGGGAGTTATTCCACATGGAACGGATAGTAAACCGATCGAGCACATTAGACATAGTTTCATGGATTCCCACAAAATTAATTTTATGCTTATAACAAAGTCTTTGTACCCATCCTTTTTTATGAGCTTCTCCTACACCTCTAATATGCAAGGAGAGAATATTCATTGATCGACCATATGATCCCCATTTTCAAGAATACTTGCAACGTTCTGCTCCTTCCCAACCATATTGAACCCTATTTTATTTCCAACATCCAAAGTATTATCTACCTCATTTGACTGTGAGCTGGTATCCACACTATGTTTAGAGAGGATCTTGATGTTACAACGGTTGATTTTGGAAACGGAGTCCGAAATTGCCACTGTTTTGGTATTGAAAGAGGTTGAGGGACATGGTTGAGACAGGTGGTGAGTTTGTTTACATTTCTCTTTCCCGTTTTTTCTTGGTTGTGTCGAAGCCATCATGATCCCGTATAAAGGGTCAATCAACCTGAGGGATTTGAATTTTTTATTTTTCCTTGAGCTAAGGTGTTGCTTGGAGGAGTTGGTGGCTGAAAGAGAGTGATCTTCTAGTGTTGGTGTATGGTAAGAGGGATTTTGGACGTGGTGGGTTGATATGTTGTGATGGGCTTTTAAGATGGTATTGAAATTGTTGGGCTAGAGATGGGGGGATAGTTAATGGGCTGATGGGTTGGTATTCCAAAGAGGTGTAGTGGGCCTTAGTTACATTGTATGATCTGTGAGAATTTGAATTGCAATGTAAGGGAGGTGTTTGACTCATGTGAGTTGCATTCGCTGACCTATCATCGTTATCACTAACACATTGAGCTCCACATCTACATCCAAGCTTGTCAGAAGGAATGTTTTTTGTATTGTCTTTGACTCCATCAACCAAGAGTGAGGTTGACTTTTCCTTAACGTTATCACCTGCCATACACTGAGAAGTAATGTACTCCCCAATGTTTTCCATTAATAGGCCATCACCGGAGGTTGTTTTTTTGGTCGTGCCACAATTTTTTGTTACCGAATCCTTTTTATCGTCACCATCTTCTGATTCGTTATCATCATCATCTTCGTCATTGCTTTCGTTCCCTAGGTTGTCACCAAGCGTGTCATTGTCGAAAATGGTACAAAGGAATATCCATTGAAAAGCGAATCTATATCTCCATCTGTTTCTCGGATACGGATTGGAATAAGGTTCTTTCTAGTCGGGACGTAAGATGTTGTGTGGATGAGTTCTAAGTGAGTTGTGGGTATGCAAACCCCCCTACCGGTTGTGCGGTTGAACTGCCTACTGTTGCACTCTTCCGGGATAATAACGTTTCCCCAAATGGAGGCGATGGTATGGAATGCTTCCGGTGTCCATACGTTAGGAGGGAGGCCGGAGATGGAGAGCCAAGTTATACGATCCATTACGTGGAGATCATTTGTCCATGGATTGATTGTTTTGAAGTAGGTTAGGAAGGTGTTGTTTGAAAGGAACTTGGTAGTGGAAGTTTTATCTGGAAAGTTTATAAGGAGGTATAGACCGCCTAGATACTTGATAGAAAAGTTTTCAAACCCTTCGTCAAGTATGATGTTGTGAGTGTTTGCATCATCTAAAACGGTTTTTAGTTCAGCAATGACGGAGTTAGGGTTGGTTTTTGGGGTTGTGGTTTCAAGATTAATGATGTGTTTTTTAGGGGTAAGCAAAGGAGTTAGATGTGGTTTTCTAGTCATAGCTGTCACGTAGGAGGTTTGGTTTGGTTTTTGAGTAGCCGTGGTAGGAGGGATTTTATGGTGGTTAAGGTTGCTCCTGGGTTTTTGGAACCCATTTGGTCGTCTTTGATGACGAGCTAAATTGCATCGGATTTTTTGAGTCCCAATGCAAATGTAATTGAGCCGCAGTTCTAAGTTAGTGATATTGTGTATATCCGCAAATCATGCAAAACCAAAGCGCTTCCCCTGTATGTTTCGTTTTCCAGCAATATAAACATCTTCCACCTTTTCGTACTTTGCGAGGATGTCTTTTATGATAAGATGATCCCAGTTTGTAGGAAAATTTGTGAAGTAGAATGTTGTGTTGTTTTTGGTTTTGGTTGTGTTGTTTGAGGTTGAGTTATGGTTAGTGTGTATTTCCTTGATTTGTTGATGAGTTTTCCGGAGGTGACGGTTGTGTTTGCCGATGACCCAAGTCCATCCGATGTCATCATCTTTTTCTCTCTCCTTTGACTCTTGGGAGGAAAAGTCACCCATAACCAAATAGTACTTTTATCTTAGCTAATTGTTGTTTCATAACTGATATTTTAATGTATATTAATAACTTTTTTTAAGTTTTATATGTTACAGATATGGTGGTTACTCATTTATTTCTCATTAAATCACTTATTTGATCATTAATACGACGGTTACAACTTTTGAGGTTACAAGTATTGATTATGTTTTGAAATTATTTCATAATAAGAAATGTTTTTTACTTAAAAATTTTGAGACTTCTAAAATTAAAATGAGCTAAATGCTTTATAATAAAATAATAGAGATAGAGATAATGTGTGATAAAAATGCCACATCATCACAAAAAAAGTCACGTAATAAGTCCACGTTTCTATGACATTTCACATAATATAGCCGTTTAAAAAGATGTTATCCAGAATCAAGATTTTTCAAAAAAAATGTTTTCCATTCAAATCAAAGGTTTGATGAAATGTTTGAATGAAATAAAAAAATCTTATTTCTTTCCTAAAGTTTTTCTTGCTGAATTTGACGGTATACATGTTCAAGTTTATTTTAAAAAGGGGTGATTGAGATGCTTGGGTGTGTAGATTAACATGATGAAAATGACTACCATATGATATAGTGTTGCACTTGATTAATGGCAGTTTGGGATTGTTAATTATATATGTGTGATATTGTTTTTCAAGCGCCCACTAAGCGTAAGCATAAGATTCAATCTTTTATGTTTTTCAGATCATGTTATGAAAAGAGTAGGAATGGCTATAAAATTTTGACAGTTGGAATGATGTTTTTGTTGTGTAGATGTTATATGAGTGTGGAATTCATGAAGTTTTCCTGTCCGAGATTATAAGCAAAGGATTAATTCAAAAGGCGATACAACTAAGGTATTATAGCTTTTTTTTTATTAGTTTTGCAGACTTACAAATTATTTTTGTGGTTTTAATTCACCTATAATACAATTCTCAAATGTTTGACTATGAGTTTGATTTGGGCTCCCACTTTGGGCCGGCCCAAGTACTTTTTTTTTTTTTTTTTTAGTTTAGTCCAACATTTAGCCCAATTGCTACAGTGCTACAATGCCAAAAGTAAAAAAATTACAGAACGGACCCTCAACTTTTAATTATTTACGATTTTTCCATTCATATAAAAAAAATACCCGTAGAAATATTTTTGAATTTTTACTCTATATACTATGGAGGAAATGTTTGACACAAGTTGACTTGGCTCCCACTTTGTCCGGCCCAAGTATGTTTTTTTTTTTTAGTTTAGGTCCACGATCTATGCCCAACTGTCTACAGAGCACAATGGCAAAAGTAAAAAAAATTACAATACGGACCCTCAACTTTTAACAATTTAAAACAATTTTTCCCCATTCAAATCAAAAAAATACCCGTAGAAATAATTTCGAATTGCGATTAAAACGAGGCCAATATGTAACGTTTTCTAAAATACGCACGATTTTCTAAAAAAAAATTCATTTAATATAAATAAGAAAAAAAACAAAACGAACCAATATTGCAATGCTTCTTAAATACGCACGATTTTATAAAAAAATGTAAAAAAAAAATATTTGGATCCTTAACCGGACTACTTTTAGCCCATATTATTATCAAAGCTAAATATCTTTCGACATTTGCTTAGCCCCGCCGCAACGCGCGGGTCATTTTACAACTCGTTTTACTTAAAGTGCATACCCATTTGTCAACCCAAAGTATCTCTTGACCGGGTTATGTAAGTGTTTTTTTTTACAGGCTCTTTGACAACATGGGTTATGTAAGTGTTCTTTTTACAGGATCTTCGACGACAGCTTTAGCGTGTTATTTTAACTTTCCATTTTTGTAACGTTGGACACAAAGAAATAAAACAAATGGCATAAGCACTTCTCCTTAAGTGATCATATTGAGAGGTAAAAAACTTATTATGCGCGCTAACTGCCCTAACCCAAAATTACATGATTTAATTCTATGATAAATATCAATGGGCTTTAAATGGGTCGAAAACTGGAAATTATGAACTGGTCAAATAAAAGGTTTCACTCCATTTGGTGACGGAAACACTTACTGTTTAAACTAAATTTATCATAATAAAGAATTATAGTGTCCAATAACTACAAATTTTTTATCTAAACACTAATGGGTGTAAATGGTAATTATGTTTGTTGCTTTAATGCGAACCTTTTATGTACCTGATCAGACATAGCATTGACGGTTGACTATGTTCAGTTTTTGTTACTGTTTACCCATTCAAAAAATGATATTGTCAAACTAAAAAATGGCGGCAAATTTTTTTTTTTATCTCAAGCAGTCAAAAAGTTGGCTTTTGTGTTCCATCTAATATTTAGAAGGTCAGGTAACTGGATGAATCAAATGAGACAGAAAGCCAACTTTTTTATTACTTATACGGTAAAGAAAATGAGTTACAATGACTCGAGTGGGACAATTTAAGTAACTTGCTATTGATATGGTTTGGTGTTGCAAGTGGTCACCACTGCATGTCTTGGTTAAGCCAAGCAAATCAAGCTTGGTCATGGTCATGAGGCCGACGAAACAAAGGGTGCCCCTATCTTGCTTTCGTTTGATTGGTACTCTTTCTTTGTTCAATATTGCATTATAATCATGATGTAACCTTTATCATGCTAACAACATAAATTATAATCATAATCAAGATAACACATGAAGCTCGCCCATCCATCAGACGGGTCAAGAAGTTAGTACCGAATACATCGTTATGTGAAAGATAACAATAATTATTATTGTGATTGTGTCAAACAATATCAAATAAACACAAGCAAACAAACAGTAAGGCCCAATACCAGAATTCTAGCAAACACAATTAATCTCCTTCTCAAGGACTCAAACCAAATCAATTAAACCAATCATCTCAATATCCTCTTAAGATCAACCACAAACAAACCTAGCAAAATAACCTAAATGACCAATAATCAAAAGACAACGATTGGACATTTACTCTTTACTTTAAACATAATACTGCAAATATAATCCAAGACCTAATTACGAGTTGAGGAAATCTATAGTTTACGCCACTCATCTTTCAATGTATGCATGCATTTCTCCATTGCTATATAAAGACACTTTCCGTCCTATCCAGTATCATACACACTAATCAGGTTGTCTTGTTCACTGGACAAAAGTTGATACATGATCTAAAGAAAATAACTCATCGAGTTCTCTTCGCAACTATTCGTTTCACGACAAGAACATTACCTAATTTTTTTGTCAAATAGCTTTGTCTTTCCCTTTTCCCTCCTATTTATTTTCTCACCAATGATCAACATATGACTTCTACTCATCCTAAGGAAATGCAAATATCAAAAAATGATTTACGAGTTGGAATCTTCTAAAGTAACAAACGCCGATCATCACTGCTCCAAAATGTAACGCCTTTTCTTTTTATAACTGTGTTACTAGTGTCAACACCTTTCAACGATTCTTTGGTGGTCTAGCGGTCGTGCCTCCATAAATTGTGATTCTTTGAAGTACTCATATTCATCATTAGAGCAACGACTGGTCTTAAGAATGGGTTCTCCGAAATTATAGGATCTTCTAAACACAAATAATCCCCTTTAGTATCACCATGGAACTTTCCCAGATGGACAGGTCTGGATTAACATGCAAGAAAAAGACTACCCCAGAAAGTACTTTGTTATCGATATCGATTTTAAACCGGATGATTTTTCCATCATGTGCGATTGTCACTCTTTCAGACCTAAATACTCAATTATCTTGTTTGTTATATTTTGGTGGTTGTGAACATATAAATGATTAATACTCAATTCATGTTATGTGATGGTTCGTTGCTTGATTCACGGTCTTTTGATTAATGCGTTTTACTAATTTATTTATGTATTTAGGTATGAAAGAGCGATGACCGCACATGACGGCAAAATCTTCCGGTTTAAAACTGAAACCGACAACGATGTATGTTCCAAAGAATCCGGATCCCTCAATCCGGGAAGGTTCCCATGGTGATGCTACTAGAGATCACTTGTGTTTAGAAGATCCTACAACTTCTGAGAACCCATATATGGTAGATAGTTCTAAGACCACTTCATTGCTCAAACATTGAATATCACTACTTCAAAGAATCACAATTCAAGGCCATATATGGAGACACGACCGCTAGATCAACCAAAGAGTCGTATATAAGTGTTGACACTTGTAACAAAGTTATAAAAAGAAAGGATGTTACATTTTAGAGTTGTAGCGATGATTGGGTACTCCGCGTTCGTAACTTTATAGGATTCCCTTCTCATATAGCGATCCCACTCGCAAATCCTTTTTTGATATTTGCATAAGACACAGATTCCGTGGGATGAGTAGAATTCACAATTTGATCATCGGTGAGAAAATAAAATGGTGAAAAAGGAAAGACAAAGTTGTTTGACGGAAAACTAGGTGATGTTCTTGTTGTTGTGAAACGAGTAGTTGCGAAGAGAGCTCCATCGAGTTTTGTAAATTTACGTATCAACGTTCGTCCAACGAACAAGTATCTAAAACACTTATCAAAACACTTATCAAACACCTCACTATCATTCAGAATCAATTTCATACAGAGCCTTTGTATCATTCAGAGTTTAAAATCATTCAGTGCTAAATCATTTTATTTTATCAAACAACCCCTAAGAGTCTT
>BQNB010122826.1:0-10045 GCA_026074375.1 Tanacetum coccineum
TATTTAAATATGTCCTGAAACATTACCGGTTACGCGGTAATCATTTTTATGTAACCATAAAAGATTAAAAGTCAAAAAGTCAAGTCGGACCCAAAAAGTCAAAGGGTAAAATAGTCATTTAAAAGCTTCAAAAATTGCTAGTTGTTACAGTCTCGAACTCTGTAGTCTCTATGTAATGATCACTGATGAAGAAAACTGAGTATAACGAATTTGATGAAGAAGTAGAATATCCCAAACTTGTGTCTTATATCTTGTAATCCACGTGACTCCAAACTCAAACTGAGACCAAAAAGTATAAGTAGACCGCAACCTCTTGACAAAATACTCATCTTCTATGAGACACATACTAAGTGATAGCAAATGTGAGCATTGAGAACCATAAGAAAAATTACACACCTTTGCTAGATTTGTCAAGTCTTTGTCACATCGTTTATAAGCATGAACAAGTTACCTCCTGCTAAAAGGTATGATAAGAACACGCATCTGTGAAACTCAACTACAACATCAAATAAGTAATAATCAATCATCTTCATAATCACATCTTCAATAAATCCCCAAACGAGCCATAAAATCAATAACCTTTATGTTTTGTCGACGACATCTTGTTCATAATAACATAAGTGAAATTATTTAAACTTGAAGTCTGTTAAGACCTCTTAGATCATTATTAAGACTCAGATTGTTTAGATCTAATATCTAGGATAAAGAATAACAATGATAACAATTATGCAGTGGAATATAATGAAGACAATTGTTATTGAACAAGGTTTTTCATTTAAACGTTTCCTCTTTCCCCAAACACAATCTTGGGGCTACACCAACTAACTATCTAACTATGGTATACACACACCTTTTACTATTCGACTCTTATCAGTCGACTCTGCTATATATAAAACCTATGTCTATGATCTCTTTATATAGGGATAGATCATGACTTACAAATGAAGTAAATTAATATGATAAGGAAACTATTTAACTAATTAAATACTTTCCTAAGATAATAAGGAAACTATTTAAACTAATTAAATATTTTCCTAATATGATAAAGAAACTATTTAAACTAATTAAATACTTTCCTAATCTTAATCTTGTAAACTTTGACCAAATCTTCATAATTCTCCACCAGCTTGTAGAATTTTGATCTACTAGATTTAGTCCTTATGTTTCATTCTTTAATTTATTTTGTCTCATCAAATCTAGAATCCCAACAACTGCTACCATTTTTGAAGAACTGACAAGAATGGGGTATGAAAAACTTACTCAGAAGCTTACATTTTATAAAGCTTTCTTTTATCCTCAATGGAAGTTTTTGATTCATACAATTTTGCAATGCCTAAGTGTTAAGACTACTGCATGGAACGAATTCAGTAGCACTATGGCTTATGCAATTATCTGCTTAGCCACAAACCAAAAGTTCAACTTTTCCATGTATATCTTTGATAGTATGGTGAAGAATGTGAATAGTATGGTATAATTCTGGATGTATCTAAGATTCATACAAGTATTTATGAATAAATAAGTTGGGGATATGTCACATCATAAAAGGATTTTTGTTACCCCCTCTCATACTAAGAAGATATTTGGGAACAAGAAGAAGGAAGGGAAAGGTTTTTCTGGAAGAGTTACCTCTTTATTTCAAACTATGATGGTTCAAGCTCATAAAGAAATAGGTGAAGGTTTAGAAATACCAACTGATCCCCATCACACACCCATCATTCAACCATCAACATCACAACCTCAGAAGAAATGATCTAGGAGAAAATAAAGAAAAGACACTGAGATTCCTCAATCCAGTGGTCCTACAGAGCATATAGCAGATGAGGTTGCCAATGAGGAACATGTACCTACACAGTCCAATGACCCACCTCTCTCAAGAGTTAACACAATTAGAAGTGGGGAGGACAGATTGTCACTTAAGGAATTGATGGACCTTTGTACAAAACTGTCTGATAGAGTTCTTGACTTAGAAATAACAAAACTGCTCAAGCAAAGGAGATTGCTAGTTTGAAGAAGAGAGTTAAGAAGTTGGAATGGAAAAGGAAGTTAAAACCTCTAAGGATGAAAAGATTATTCAAGATTGGTAGATCTGCACAAGTTGTTTCCTCTGAAGATAAAGGTTTGGGTGCTCAGGATGATGCATCCAAACAGGGGAGGAAAATTGCTGATTTTGATGCTGATGCAGAGGTTACTTTGGTTGATGAGGCTCAGGGGAGGAATGATGATTATTTAATGTTTAATATAGGTGTTTTAGATGAGCAAGAATTTGAGGTTAAAAAGGTAGTTAGTACTGTTGAAGTTACTACTAAAAGTGCTACAACAACAATTGTTGATGAATTAACCCTGGCTTAGACTTTAATAGAGATTAAAGCTGCAAAACCCAAAGTCAGAGGGGTTATGATTCAAGAGCCAAGTGAAACAACAAATACAACAACAACACCAGCTGCATCAAAACCTTCCCAGGACAAAGGCAAGGCAAAAATGACTGAGTCTAAGAAACCTTTAAAGCAGAAGGATCAGATTATGTATGATCAAGAGGTTGCTCTAAATCTTCAAGCTCAATTACAAGCTGAATTAGAAGAAGAAGAAAGGCTTATAAGATCAAATGAAGAAGAAGACAACATAGCTTTAATTGAATCATAGGATAATACACAAGCAATCATGGTTACTGATAGGTTATTAGCTGAAAGATTGTAAGCAAGAGAGCAAGAAGAATTGACAGATGAAGAGAAGGCTAGATTATTTGTAGAACTCTTAGAGAAGAGAAAGAAACACTTTGCAGCATTAAGAGCTCAAGAAAAAAGGAAAAAGCCACCAACTAAAGCACAAAAGAAAAGTAAAATGTTGACTTATTTGAAACACATGGCTGGTTACAAGCAGAGTCAATTGAAGAACAAGTCATTTGCAGAAATTCAGAAGTTATTTGATAAAGCCATGACAAGGGTAAACATGTTTGTTGATATGGATACTGAGTTGGTGAGAGAAAGCTCAAAGAAAGATGAAGCAGAGATGACACAAAAGAGTATTTCTAATAGAGCAGGTGATGAGCTAGAACAAGAAAAGGCTAAGAAGCAAAAGATAGATGATGATCAAGAAGAAGCTAAGTTAAAAGAGCTTATGGAAGTTATTTCTGATGAAAAAGGTGTAGCAATTGATGATATTCCTTTATTTACTAAACCTCCAAGCATTGTTGATTACAAGATCATTAAAGAAGGAAAGATCAGCATTTATTAAATTATAAGAGCTGATGGAAGTTTAAAGAGGTACTCAGCCGTCATGCTTAATAACTTTGATAGAGAAGATTTGAAAACTCTGTTGAAAATAGTTAAAGCTATGCATGGATATACAAGACCAGAAGAGGGCTATAAGAGAGTGCTATAGGGTGATCTGAACATAATGTTTGAACATCATGTAGAAGATCTAGTGTGGAGGCATACACAAGGAAACAAAGTGACAGTTTGGAAGCTATTTGATTCATGTGGAGTACACTTTGTAAGGTTTTCAAATATGCATCTCTTATGTTGGTAGAGAAACAATATCCCCTTATAAAAGCTACAATCATAGAAATGCTTAATAAGAAGCTTCAAGCTGATCATTAGAATGAAATATGCTATCAACTTCTTAAGCTCATGACTAAGCAACTCAAGAATCAATGAATTGTTTGAAAGCATCCTCCTGGTGATGGTGAAGACTTTTAATGAAGAAACTTGATGATTTTGATGATAAATATCAAGTTTAGGGGAGGATTGTTGGGATTAAAAGCTTCATAAGGTTGTTTGGAATTACTACTGCTTTTATCAAAGTTTGTGCTGCTCAAGAAGAAAGGTTTGTGTTACTACTGCTAGCACAAAGATTGTGAAAAATATGCTAAGTAGTTAGTACTGGCAGTATAAACTTAGTATTGCTAGTCTAACTTAGAACTTCTAGTATATGTTAGTACTGCTAGAGTAAAGTTAGTACTGCTAGAGTAAAGTTAGTACTGCTGGTGGAGAATGAAGAAAATATTCTAAGTAGTTACTACTGCTTGTACACAGTTAATGCTGCTGGTGTATAAGTTATTGCTGCTAGTGTTCAGAGTTAATGTTGTTGGTATAAAGTTACAACTGCTGACAAAGTTACAACTGCTGACAGAATTACAACTGCTAATGGATAAAGATTGGTTAAAGATAAAGATTGCTTATGTGATATGTACAAGATATTTTTGTAAAAGATACGTATAAGTTGTTTGTTTAGAAGATCATGATAACTTAGGAAAATATTGTAAGCCAGTTAGGACTCTTTGGTGTATAAAAGGAGGTCCTAGGGCATAGAGATTGATATCTTTTTCATTGTTCTGTCAATCTATTTGTAGCTTCAAGGTTTTTTAAACCCTAACACTATTAAGAGTGTTCGTATTATATTGAGGCTGAAAGTTTGGTAAACAATTTTGTTATTGATTTTATTCATTACTGTTTTATTGAAATTCTTCTTAGTAACATTGACTAGATTCCTCATAGTCTTTGATATTTACAATCAAAGTTTCTATCATAGTTGTTTTGAATTTATTCAATACAAATTAGCCTTACATAAGCTAAGGAATTCAAGATCGATTCAAGTGGGATCAACAAGAATCATTGTTATTAAACAAGGTTTTTCATACACATACAAACCCCAATTCTATTTGATCAATATAGAATGGTTACCTACCTGTAACAGGGTCAAAGATCTTGAGGCTAAAACCATTAGACATCTACATCTTCCTATAGGATATAGACACATATGTTTTTCTGGTGTTTACACAAACTGACACACCTAAAATAATATTTAGGGATCTCTTTATATAATAGAGCCCATAAGACTTACAAAGGAAAACATATAATACAATTAGGAAACTAAATCTTCCTAATATTTATCTTCATATCTTTGACCAAATCTTTTAGAATCTTCATGTACTCCTACATCTTGTAGAATTCCATAATATCGACTTTGATCCTTTTGTTTTCCTTTTGGTTCTTTCTTGTTTTATTGTTTTGCATCATTGTTTTGTATCATCAAATCAATATAATTACCAACAATCTTCCCCTATTTGATGATTACAAAACCAACATCTTGATCTTTCATGAATGAAACAATCTTCCCCTTAAATCAAAATCTCCATGTCACCACATTTAATACGTTGCAAATTGTATCTCTATAATCTTCTTCCCCTTTTTGTAATAATCCAATAGGGGTCTTGTGAAGATATGCAACTTGGATCTTTACAACTATAAACCATATATCACACTACCAATCCAGCCTTCTAATGACTTAAATTACCTACCATCATGCATAATAAGAAAAATGAATTTAAGTAGTAGAAACTTAAACTAGCAGTAGTAATAATGACTAGCAGTAGTAATAAAAACCTTCCTCTTAAGTGGTGCATGAATTTATCCTGATGGTTAAACACTTTGTCAATAAGCTTCCCTTGAAACCAATATGTTAACCATCTCATGAATCTTCAAATTCTATAGGCTTTTTGTAATGATTACTGATAGAGAAAACTCAGTATAACAAACTTGATGTAGAAGTAGAATAACCCAAACTTATATCTTATGTCTTGTACTATCCACGCGACTCCAAACTCATACTACTGATTATGAGTAGACCTCAATCTCTTGATAAAATCCTCATCTTCAATGAGACACTGAGCACTACAACGTAACTCCTTTAAGTGATAGTAAATGTGAGCATTGAGCACCATAAGAGAAATCACACATTGCTAGATTTTGCAAGTCTTCATCAACATCGTATAAGCACGAATAAGTTATCTTTAAACGTTGCTATCCGTTTAAGATATGATAAGAGCATGTACTTGTGAAACTTTACTTCAACTTCAAATAAGTGATAAATAATCGTCTTTGTTATCAATTCTTCAAATAATCCCAAAACTAGCCTTTTTCTATCAAAACCAATCCGAGATCAAAATTTGTGTGTTATCCGTTATCGGATAAAGCTAGCAGTTGAAACTTCTTTTAGGCCTAGCAGTTGTAACTTCATTTAAGCCCTAGCAGTATTAACTTAATACTACTGGCAGCACTAACTGCTTAACCTTAGTAGTATTAACATATGAAGTTATTATGGAAACACACACAAACCTTAGAAGTTAGGATTTTCACACCTTATTATTGTTTCCATTTGCGTCTTAGCAGTAGTAAGTCATTTACTACTGTTCTTTAATACATGTCAGCACTAATTCGAACTCAATCAGCATTAATACATTATGGTATCCTTAACTTTGAGATTAACACGGTTCTTTGAAGCTTTAGATGGCATAGGTTGTGTCGTTCCTTTAACATCAGTAATATGTAAAAGTGCTTGCAAAAGGATTCGAGCTCTTAAATAGGATCACCAGTAAGCATACTCGAACTCATATCAATAAAAGGATTCGATCCTTTAATAACTTGAAACGATCTTGATTTTTAAGGTTTTAGTTCCAACATTCGAAACCCTAAGTGACTGCACATCATATTACAATAACATTAAAAACCTTTATGCGTTATACCCTTAAGATCAACAAACCTTATATCCCAAGAAGATCTTGTGTCGATTGAACACACACCTCGATTCTAAGAATCCTTACATGTCGAATTCTATTAGGGTTTTTGGTAAACCCTAAATCTTGTCATACTTATATTTGAAACCCTAACTGAATTAGGATTTTTAACCAAGTTCGAATCAATCATAAGAAACATCCTAGCTGCCATTCTTGGATTCCTTAGTCTGAGATACGTCGATAATCCTAGCATCCTTCCTCGTAATCATAGTTTAATGGGATCACCTTACTTCTTGATCTTGTCATATATTGCCATGTATAAACCAAGAACATACAGATCCATAGATCTGATATATTAATAACACATCATGGACATGAAACCTTTATCAATAAAACCGAAACCCATTCTTGTTGCTCTATCAAATTTGGGTTTGTTTAAAACCCTAGTTTCACTGAATTGACTGTTCATCGAAATTCAAAAACTCGACACTTCTTTTTCTTCAAAATTTGACAACAAAAACCATGTAGAATCCTAGATCAAGAGCCACATGGCTCTGATACCACCTGATAGAACCTAAAGAACGTGATAGGTTCTAGATCGTTTAAGCTCTAGATTGTTTAGATCTAATATAGGATAAATAATAACAAAGGCGGAATATTCAAACAAAGAATCATTGTTATTAAACAAGGTTTTTCATACACATACAAGCCCCAATTCTATTTGATCAGTATAGAACGGTTACCTACCTGTAACAGGGTCAAAGACCTTGAGGCTAAAACCATTAGACGGGATACATACACATACATATTCTTTTGGTGTTTAAACAAACTGACACACCTAAAATAATGTCTAGGGATCTCTTTATATAATAGAGTCCATAAGACTTACAAAGGAAAACATATAATACAATTAGGAAACTAAATCTTCTTAATATATATCTTCATATCTTTGACCAAATCTTTTAAAATCTTCATGTACTCCTACATCTTATAGAATTCCATAATGTCGACTTTGATCCTTTTGTTTTCCTTTTGGTTCTTTCTTGTTTCACTGTTTTGTATCATCAAATCAATATAATTCCCAACATACCGCTAGTGCTTTTTTGGTCCACATAATCTCCCGCATGATCAGAGTTCGCATATACTATGGTTTCTATGTTGGACCCCTTAAGATACCGTAATCCTAAGTGTGTATTGCCTTTAACGTATCAGAAGATACGTTTAACCGCTTCAAGGTGAGAGGTTTTGGGATCCTCTTGGAAGCGTGCACAAAGGCAAACATTAAACATGATATCGGGCCTACTTGCCATTAAGTATAGTAAACTACCTATCATACCTCTATACTTGGTATTACTTACGAACTCACCTTCTTTATCTTTCGTGATTTTTGCTTCTATAGACATAGGAGTGTTCATTGGCTTAGAGTCTTCTAATCCAAATTTTTTAAGCATTTCTTTTATGTATTTTGATTGGTTAAAAAATATACCATCTTCTAATTGTCTTATTTGTAGTCCGAAGAAGAAGTTAAGTTCCCCCATCATACTCATTTCAAACTTATCGTGCATGATCTTGGCAAATCATCGCACATTTCTTGACAAGTTGATCCGAATATAATGTCGTCAATATATATTTGGACAATGATGATGTTAGAGTCCTTTTTCTTAGTAAAGAGTGTGTTATCTACCATTCCTATTGTATAATCATGTTTAATAAGAAAGGATTTTAATCTATCATACCAAGCTTTAGGAGCTTGTTTGAGTCCGTAAAGCCCTTTCTTAAGTCTATAAACATGATTCGGTTTTGCGAAGTCAATGAATCTTGGAGGTTGTGCCACATAAAACTCCTTATTGATAAAAACCATTAAGGAATGCACTCTTTACATCCATTTGAAATAACCTAAAGTCTAGTACGCATGCATAAGCTAATAATATTCTTATGGATTCTAATCTAGCTACGGGTGCATAGGTTTTGTCATAATCAATTCCTTCTTGTTTATTGTAACCTTGGGTAACTAACCTAGCTTTGTTTCTAGATACGATACCATTTTCATCAAGCTTATTTCTATATACCCATTTGGTTCCAATTATGGTCATATTCTTAGGATTAGGGACTAGTTCCCAAACATCGTTTGATATGAATTGGTTTAATTCTTCTTGCATAGCAATTACCCAACTTTCATCTGTTAGGACTTCATTTATATTTTTAGGTTCTATGGTTGAAAGAAAACAAAAGAAATTACTTTCGTCTTGGGCTTATGATCTAAGGGTTCTTTGATTTAGATTACCTATAACATTTTCTAATGGATGACTTTTCAATTCTTTTATGTTTATCATTTTGTTATTTTCTAAAGATTTATCTTCGAGATCATTTCCTAAGGTTCTTGTTTTACTAACCTCAATAGCTTCTTCTTCGGCTAAATCATCATCCTCCAAAGGTAATGTTTTAGGCGGTAAGGGAGTTTCATTAAATGTTACATTTAAGGATTCTTCGACTTTCATTGTTTGTTTGTTAAGAATTATATAGGCTTTACTATTTTGTGAGTATCCTGAGAAGACACCTTCATATGACTTTGGGTCGAACTTGGTGAGGTAATCTTTTGTATTAAGAATGAAGCATTTTCTTCCAAATACTTTGAAATAGTTAAAATTTGGTTTTCTACCTCTTAATAACTCATATGGAGTTTTTCCTAAAATATGTCTAATGGATATTCTATTTATTATGTAGGTTGATGTATCGACCGCATTACACCAAAATTTTTGTGGAATGGATTGTTCATTTAACATGGTTCTACTCATTTCTCATAGAGTGCGGTTCTTTTTTTCTACTACCCCATTTGATTGTGGAGTACGAGGAGCGGAGAAATTGTGATAAATTCCGTTTAACTCGCATTAGTTTCCAAATTGTACTTCATTATCAAATTCCCGACCATGATCCATTCTAATTGACACTATGCAACATCCTAATTTATTTTAAATCATTTTGCTAATTATTTCGAACACTTTGAAGGCTTCGGGTTTATTTCCTAAAAATCTAGTCCATGTATATCGAGAATAGTCATCTATAATTACTAAGGTATAACGATTTCCTTCATAACTCCGTACGGCGGATGGGCCAAATAAGTCAATGTGTAATAGTTCTAAGCACCTAGTTGTTGATACTATATTTTTTGCTTTGTAACCATCATGAGTTTGCTTTCCAATTTTGCAAGCGTCACATAAGCATCGGTCAAATTTATGCTTAGGTAGATTTCTAACTAATTCCTTAGAAGCCAATGATTGAACTAATTGCATATTTGCGTGACCTAATCTCCTACGCCATAAAGTGGAGTTTTCGTCTAAAGTTGCAAGACATATTTTATCTTACGGTTTATTTCCTAATTTCATTACATATAGCCATGTTTTTCTAATTCCTCTACCTATGACCTTTTCATCTTTAATTATTTTGCTATCATGTTCAGTAAATATAACTTTACATTTATTATCACATATTTGACCAACCCTAAGAAAGTTAAATTTTAAATTATATACGTGCTCA
>BQNB010122827.1:0-20207 GCA_026074375.1 Tanacetum coccineum
CCTTTTTGCCTTGGTTAAGGGCATTTGGTTGAGATCTGCATTTGTGTTATTATATATATATACTATCAGACGAATCAAGCATGGTCTTCCTCATCTTCTTTGATTCTTCATTCCCACCAAACCTAGCCTTAACTGCCATCCAAATATCCCTTGCATCATCATAATGATGAAAATCGGGCATATGATCTTCAGGTAGAGCCTGAAGCAACAAGGTTCTCACCTTATTCTCCCTTTGTACAGCAACATGCTCATCAAGAGAGACAGGAGGATGAACAATTGTATTTCCTTTCGCATCTTTTCCCAACCTCTTTGGACTGTTCCCTTGCTGAACAATCCTCCAAAGATTATGATCAGCATTCTGTATCCAGTACTCCATCTTCATAGCCCATATCTCATATTTTTCCTTCTCTAGATAAGGAAATTTTGCATTGTTGGCAGAGATAGTGGCTGTTTGGAACTGTTGAAACTGTTGTGACTGGACATTGTTAGGGTACTGTTGACCAGTCTGGTTGGTCTGAGTAGGTTGAGTCTGTTGAAAGTGAACAGCAGGTTGTGAGAAGATAGATTGATTTGGTTGTGAGAAAGCAGGTTGTGAAAAAGCAGTTTGAGTGAATGTAGGCATTGGTTGTGTGGGTTCAGGTATGAAAGATTCCGAGGTATCATCTTGAGTGAATGAAGGTGAAGCAGATGGATTAGGGATAGGATAAGTGAATGGTGACTGAGTAGGTATAGTAGGCATGGGTTCTGACATAGTTAACGGTTAGAGAAACAAAGTTTTGTTGTGGTAACAAGTGATTCTTCTTTATCAGAGGCTCTCTCCAGGCTCTGATACCACTTGTTAGGATCTGAAACTAGATAGATCTTCTAGCCTTTGTGGTTGTATAGTACTTATGTAATCACAAGCATATACGTGAGAGACTCTAACAATTGTTTAGGCGGAAACTAAACGATGAAGTATAAAGAAGAACAAATATAAACAATGATCCTCTATGGATCTCTCTATTGATAATAAACTGTTTTTGTGATTCGTAATCGGTACCAAACCCTAATGCTAAAGGTTTCTTTTATAGAGAAGAAACCCTAAATTTCTAAACAAGATTCCTAAAAACGCGTAAGAGATATACATCAATCTCTTCCTAATATATCTCATTCCTATCTTTATGAGATAACTCTAGAATATAACTATAATTACAATAATCACGTCTATAATTAAGATCAGCAGATTCTATATCTGTCAGCAGAAATGAGAATATGACCAGCAGGAACATAATCAGCAGGAACGACTTCTAAGTCTTCCAGCAGAAACGAATATCTCTAACAGCAGAAACGACACTTAGTCGTTTTCAATAATTCTCAACAGAGCACAACAAGAAGATATAAAGTTATATCTCCAGCCATATGATCACTTAACCGGGGACCAGCGATTGTCAATGGATGAAATAAGGGCAAATATCAAGGCGAAGTATAATTTGTAGTATTAGTTTACGTTTAAATTTTAATTTATCTATGTATCGTGTCGTTTTAATTTATCTATGTATCGTTTAAGTTTTTAATCTATGAATAAAAGTTTTTAATTTAATTAACGTTTTTATTAATTTCGTACGTTTACGTAAATATTTATTTTTTTAGTTTATGAATAAAAGTATTTAAATAAAAAAAAGGGTAAGTAAGGTGAGTTTTAGTTGTAAGGTGAGTTCTTATTACGGTTGAAAGGTGAGTTGTAAGGTGAGTTTTATTTGGAGAGAAAAAACTGATGTGGCGCTGACGTGTCAGGTGGGTTTACCACCACCACTCCATCCAGCCTAAGCAAAGCTTGGTTGATTTAACAACCATGATAACCAGGCGAAAACTTCATATTAGTCCTCAAACGTATCGTTTACATACAACGTGATATGGGTGCTACTATTGGTACCCCTTGGCCCGTCAAAAAGTACTAAAAAAGTACAAAGATTTATTTTGTATCCTTTTTTACAGTGCAACGCAGTTTTTTATCAGTTTTTCTTTCGTAATTTTTGACAATTTCATACTTTTGACCTGTTAAACTTTATATTTTTCGTTCCGTATTTTCCGTGTCACAGTTTTATACATATACAAAATTATAAAAATAAAAAATAAAAAATAAAAAAAAACGCTAAAAAATCAAGAGGTACAAATGATGTTTTAGAGGGTACATATAACATAAACCCGTGATATGAGGCATTTCCTCCCTTTAACCTATGTGAGATTCTATACTTGCTATTTTTTTTAATTTCTTTTGACTACTGAAAGAGCTTTGTTGCGTGTGCAAATTCTGGCCACAAAGGCACTTTTAGATAGCTATGTTTCTTAGGGGGTGTTTGAGATTGTTTATTAAAAATAGATTATACTTTTTGAAAACGCATAATCATATAATCAGCGGTTACAAAATGTGATTTTAAAATTTAGTGTTTGAATTTGATTATATTATATGATAACGCAATAATCAGTCAATTTTCAAAGTGTTCGGTAGTGACTCAAAGGATAAAATGACGAAAAATGACACTCTTGTTATTTTATCTGTATTATACAATGTTTATAACATAACAATTTGATATATAACAATAGAATTAAATATTTTATAACTTACGATAAATATTACAAGAAATATTAAAATGATGAATGTGAGGTGCAACACGTCAAATACTTATGCGAAAAATTTCGCAGTACCCGGTTGGAATTTGTGTTGTCTCAAAATATCCCTGACAAACACATTTATTCAAAATACCCATTTTAAATCGCTCTCCTCCCCCCACTCCCACGATATACTTTGACACGTGTCGACACTCATATACTCAATTTTGAGAAATTAAAAAATATAATATAAAGTGTATCGCGATTTCAAGCACATCGATTTACATTTAATTTTTTTTTTTTTTTTTTTTACAAAATGGTAGATCGCGTTGAGCCCCCTCGATTTACATTTTTTAATTTCTTTTCAATTCTGGTGATATAAATTTAAGGGTTTTAGGGTAATACCAATTTTTGTTTATTCAAATTCAAAATCTTGAGGCATTTTTGCGTACTATTGATAGCTCATAATGTTTAATTTATAATTATTTATTTGGATATCTGTGTAGTGCTCTTTGATGAGCTTCTACTTAATGAATCAAAATTTTACTAAAATTATTTTAATATGCAAAAGATACGATGAGCAAAGTGTGTCAGTTGTTTCTCATTTTGTTTAAAAAAAATATGAAAAAAATTTTGAAATGTAAAAAAAATATGAAAATTAGGTTTATTTTTTTTTGTTATTCTCACCATTTTGTAAAAAAAAAAAAATTGAAATGTAAATCGAGGGCTTTCAAACGCGATCCACAATTTTTTATTTTTTTTTGTTATTCTCAACATTTTGTAAAATTTTTTTTTTTTTTGAAATGTAAATCGAGTGCTTGAAAACGCGATCCACATATTTTTTATTTATTTATTTTTTTATTTCTCAAAATTGCGTATGAGGTCGACACGTGCCCAAAAGTAAATCGAGTGGGGGGAGACGCGATTTAAATGGGTATTTTGAATAAATGTGTTTGTCAGGGATATTTCGAGACAACACAAATTCCAACGGGGTACTGCGAAATTTTTCGCAATACTTATCCATGAATTGTAGACATCTACTTCTTCCATAGATAAAAAAAACACTCATGGGGATGAGAAAGTGCAGGTGTGTCAAATCCATCACCGAACAATATCTATCATTATGTCACTCAACTGTTTTACAATGTAAACAAGTTCTTGTAAAATTCAACCCACTCAGTTTTGAACGGTTTGCAATAATCTGTTCGGCCGGCGACAGAGGACGGTAAGGACGAATCATCCTGGTATAATAGAAGAAAAGTTGCAAGTAAGATTTGTGAGGAACAAGATGACGTATATTTTGGGGGGTAATTTGATAAATTGGTAGTAAATAATTAATTTTTTCACTAGTGCGTTTTGTGGCAGCAGAGCAGGGGCATGGTTGCTTTTCCAAAACGTGGTTTTGGGGTTGTCTCTAAATGCAAAAAAGTGATTAATTGCCAAACACTTTAAAATAGATTTTTAAGGCTTACAATGGCAATAAGTAGATAATTTGTCTCCATACGCATTCCCAAACACCCACTTAATAAATACTGTAGTACATATAAAATTAGATCAAAAAATGAAAATGAATAATCATAAGTTTGTATAATAATTTTTTTTAATCTAATAGTGTATGAACAGACTCAAAGTCGTGTATGCTGAGTGAGTGGTCGTATCAAGCAAGTTCTATATCTATTAATTGACATGTTTAACTGATACGTTTAATTATATGCCTAAACCTACATGGCGGCATTTTGTTAAAAACAATACAACAACCCACAATTTTACAAACCACTAAAACACTAACACATCACTTTAGACACAAAAGTAATCACATCTTTAGCCGTTCAAATCATTTTCCATAAATTAATCATTGCCACAAGCCCACAACTAGCATCTTTACTTTATTTGTTTGAATGTTCTACCATATGTTGCCTATTCATTTTACCTTTCTTTTTATTCTTTCTGATTATATATGCATAAAGTTCGCATACTAGTTTGTTATCCAGTTATGCATAGATGTCAATCTATGGAGATTCATAGAGAACCGTAACAACGTTCATAAGACTTGGACGGTGAGGTACTACTACAAATGAACAAGTTTGTTTCATGGATGTTGAAATCTGTACCAAGTATCAATCTTATGACAATTTTTTGAAATGTTAAAAAATGATCCTATGGATGATCGATCATAAGGTCGATGTCACGATCTTGTGAACAATCTCCCAACCCTACAACCGATTCTATGTCCAAAACGATTTTAAATTGGTCATATTACTTTTATGAGATCGAGATTTAAAACGTAAGATTCCACGAGTAAGGGTCATTTTTTTATAGACTTTGCTACTGCTACCCAAGTGTAGGTATGTAGCACTAAAAATAATGAATAGGGTGTTTTGAAATGGAATCTTTACTTATATTTAGAAGCAAGGATATGAGTTGGCACATGTGACTAGACATGATTACTATGACATGACACCTACATGGCACTATTTTTGTAGCAAGAATGCCACGTCAAAAGGCATTTTCGTCCAAAATTTATTATTTTTCAAAAAATTGTTTAAAAATTTAAGTATAGGAAGATTCGAACTCTGCTATGTTGACACAAGAAACAACAGTTCAACCACTATACCAAAGCAGTTTTTCTGATTGGTAATTCAAAACCAATAATGTCATCCTTTAATAAACATTGACTTTTACTTCATTTTCTATTAACAACAACTAAAATTTTGTCATGAGAAACCGGATTTTCATAAATTATTTCTTAATCTAAAACATCAAATTCAAAAATCTACTCAGAAGCCTCAAAACGAAACCCTAAATCACATTCTTAATCACACATCACCAATTAACATCAAGATGAATATTAAAACACACGATACATAATCGCCATATCGCAGTCACACATAATCGACAGTTTATTGCACGATCGCACCAAAGGTTTGTGTTTGATGATTTTTTATTTTCTCATTTTTGTTCTTTTTAAATTTGCTTCTTGAATCAATTGATTGTGTTTTGCAATATGACTATTTTTTTTACCATTTTGATATTATGGTTTTTTGATATTTCAATTCTTAACTTTTTTTCTTTTTGCTGGGGCATGAATGGTGATCCAAAATCATAAATAAAGATTTAATCGAAGTTTAAAAGGTATCTTTCGTAACCAAACATTGTTGTAAGTGTCTTTAATTTGGATTATCTTACAATCGATGAATAATAAAGCCTATCATAACCCATTTCTCGATTTATTTGCATCACTAACTGGAACTGCTAGAGAGAAAGAATCATTCACATTTATCTTTGTCTAATTTATCCACGTGACCCATTTTAAGGTTAACGGGTCAAATTTTACCACTTTTTTGGTTCATGTATCGGCTTTATGCACATTTTTAAGAGATTGGTTATTTGTATTTTTTTTTCTAATCTTATTGATCGGTAATATTGTATTTGATCCTATGCATGTGATTGATCAGAACTGTTGATGGACTGAAGGCAACAAAGCCTACAAAAAAGTGTCCACTCAGTCGAGAGGTACGTGATTTTTTCGGCCAGTTTTTTGCTTTAGTTTCGCATTTGTAAGCATTTCAGAAAACTGACTATTCTATTTGAAACCATGTATACATTATGATTTTACAATCACGTAAGATGTTTAAATAAGTTGTACTTGGGTTTGGTTTCATTTATATATATTGATACCTAGATCATGGTTCATTTCTATGTAACAAACATTTTCATCTTGATAAATTATGCAAGTAACATTGGTTTCATACACTGTTTATAAACCAGATGATCGGTTTGCATATTCCTGAACCAGTGCTCCAAAAAGTGAGGGCCTCTCGATCAAACGTGAAGGTTTGTAAAATTCTTTTGCATATCCTGTTACAACACATAAGCATTATAAGTTAGTGGTTAGTTGACCTTGCAACAACACCATAATAACTCAATCATTAACGCCTCCTTGTGACTGCTAACAGATTTGGGTTGATATTGTCTTAACCACTGCACCAGATTCACACATACAATACAGTGTGAGGGCCTCCTTGTGTGTGTTGTAGAAAAGGGCACATGGGTTAAAATTCTACTGCACCATTTTTACCCATCCGTGTGTTGTAGTTGGCTTTATACTTGCTATGTGGGCTAAATTTAGACATGACTTTGTGTATGTATAAAATTAATATCTCTAATTCCTATACACTGTAGTATTTCACATATTTATGCATGAGGATGTTCTTTGTTGCTCGTGGAGTCACTCACACTGTATTGTATCTGTGAATCTGGTGCAGTGGTTAAGACAATATCAACCCAAATCTGTTAGCAGTCAAATTCCTGCGACTTAAGCTACACGATGGACATCTACAAGCAATCAAGCATATGCAAGTAAGGCTCTCCTCTCCAATCCTCTGCAATTCTTATCCATTGTCGGTAAGTGCTAATGCTAATTAACACCCCTCCGATTATAAAAAGCCGATGTTTTAAACCATCTTTGAGGTTTATAGTATACCAATTTTGTTTGTAATTTTTGACTAATTTCAGAGTCTCACATCCTGGATGAGCTTCTGGAAGATTTTTCATTGATCTTGGAATACCTTGATTCACAGTTGGGATCTTCGTGGCAATAGGTGAGTGACATCTGCGTATTCGTTATATTAAACTTGATTTTTTTGCAGCTCTAATATCTGGTTATTTTCTTTTGCAGCTCAAGAGGGTCCACATGACTACAATAGACTTCTTTCAGACATTCTTATCTTTCTTTACAGTAGTAATTTTTTTCCAGTTGTTTTTAATATTTGTGGCATCTTTGAGGGATAAAAAAGCGAAGGTTTAATGAAAGTTCTAGATTTGGGGATAATAATCATGTCTGCAATATTCATTATATCTGCAGTTTGTGTATTACCACAATTCTACTAACAATTTAACCATTTTCTAGCTATTAGGAGATCCAATCAGCGGGAAGCAATCGTCAACAACGCATAACAATTAGCCAAGTGAACTACGGCCAGGTAACTCATTAAGCATTTTCTCAACCAAGATGGGTATGGATTATCATACATAATTTACGTTTCTGAAAAAGGAATTTACATTATTCTGATAAACACATGATAAATTTCTATAGGCTAATCAAATCCTATTTTTATCATTACAGGTTGAGGGTGAAATGGACAAACTTGCAATGGAAGAAGCTGGTTTTCGTAACTGTGTGAGTGACCCCTATTGTAAGCGTTAAAGGATATGTAAATATATATATAGACAACAACAAGATAATATATTATTTACATCTTTTTGGACTATCATGTTGTTACTACAGAAACACATTGGTCCATCTAATTCAAAATTGATAATCTAATACATACAGTCCATTCCAAATTTTCGTATTGGAGAATTTGCTTTTCTCTAAACAGTGAACACCCCCAACCTCAATTCAGCATATTAAACCCCTTTAAAAAAACAAAATCCTGCTTATTATTAAATAAGATAAATCCTGCTTAAAAAACTGAATTTCCGTATTGGTAATTTTTTCTTTTTGGTATTCAGTTTTGATGTGTTTTCTGAAATTCTTTATGAACTACCAGACAGAAGCTGTAAATCTGGACACTTCCTATTTGGGTCTGCAGGTGTTATTGGGTGATATGCCTCATGCTTGGAACTTTCACTTACAACTTCTTTTCAAAGAAGATCAGGATGAGAAAGATTCTTATGTAAGTTTATAATGAAAAATAATATGAAATGTGAATTTCGAGGTAAGGCTGCTAATTAATTTAAATCTGGAATATCTTTGCAGGTTTTCTCATGATACTTTGTCAATCTTGACACTTATCGACATAGTATTGGTTTTTAGAGTAAATGTTTCGTTTGGCACATCGGATGCAATAATGGTGTTGGGTCTACTCCATCGGATGCAATCCACCGGTTCAAGTATGCCCCTTATTTCAGTTCCTTCACTTTTTCATCTGGATAAGATCGGCGGCTGCTGTTGTAAATGCAACAAATACACTTACTGAAGCAGATAAGAGACTGAGGGTAGTTATTGTTGCAGCTACAACAAATACACCAGGCAAATACAAGCTTTTACACCTGTTTCAAATGAGTAGCACTTCTTTTACCCATATCGAATCAAAGATTTTCATTAGAGCAATATTTTGTTTGAATGACTTTAAAATAGGATCATAAGTATATAAATAGAGTTATTTAATGATACCAAGGCTTATATTGTGTGCACGTTCTATCAAGATTAGTTACTTAATTCAATTTCGTCCTAACTAAGTAAAGGTCGAATCTTTTTTTAGTTTTGGGTTTTTTGTATTTTTTGTTATGATTTATTTGTGTTGTTTTACCTCAGAGGTTTTTCTTTAAACAAGTCCAAACATTAGTTTTACATGCTTTTACAGGTGTCATGGTATTTTTGTTTGTTTGAAAATTTGGGCTTATTTGTTTATCACTGTATTTTTTTTATAAGGACCGAATGACTGGACTCAAACTATCTACTGAGGTGAAATCAACCAAATTAGAACCAATAATTCACATCACAGTAGCAGACAATGTCATCCAACATGTTTTTGAAAACGAAAACAATTTGAGAGGTCGTGAAACTCGCATTTATAAGATTGAATGTTCTCGGAAGCTCTTTGAATATATCGAATGTGCATATCTGTAGAGGCAGTGTCTTCACAGAACAACAAAGCTTTTTTTGCAGCGTTTTGAAAGAGACGAGTATTGAATTTAACCAAACGTTGAACCCCTCTATATTTCAGCAGGTATAAAATAAATAAAATAGCATTAGGTTTAGTTTCCATAAGCATTACACATTGCCATTTTAGTGCCATCTCCAAACGTTCCCTTAACTCTACTTAGGTGCTGTTTGTTTATTAAGAGGCTCTGAATCTGAATCTGATTCGCACATCTAAATCTGAATATTCGATAGAAAAGTCTAAATCTAATTCCCATCTGAATCTGAATAAGTGGTCGAGAAGTCTGAATCTGAATGAAATAAAACTGTTTGTTTTGGTAAATATATATAGATGTGTTAAACAATAGTTTTTATAATTTAAATATAAATTGATTGCATTCGCAAAAAAAAAAATTTTTATTAAACAAAGAAAACAAATTTTATAATATAATCAATTTAAATTTAAAGTATTTAAAAAAAAACATGCATTAAACAAAATATAAATGACTCCGAAACCGTACTATTCAATTTGAACAAAATATAAATTGACACATATCATCTTATACATTCTTCATATAACAAAACATATGCAATCATTGTATTTAATACTTTTAATACAAAAGAGAAAAGCGAAACAAGAAAAAAAATCAAAAAAAAAAAATAACAGCAAAGTAAAAAATAAATAAAGAAAAAAAAAGACATTAAGAGGTGTTAAGACACCCCTCCACATCTAGTTCAGTAAGAGGTTTATGCCTCTTATGCCTCTTACTGCCTCTTAATGGCCAGAAAAAAACAAACACTCTTAACAGTGTTTGCCTCTTACTGCCTCTGAATGACATGAAAAAAAACAAACAGTCTTAATGACCTAAATGTCTGACTGTGTCTGAATGAGCCAGATTAAGATGCTGTTAAGAGGCATTTTAGAAAAAACAAACGCCACCTTTCATTATATGATTTTTGGCACGGAGTATATAATTTTTTATTTGGCCACTCAGTTTGCTTGAATACAACTTTCTACACATTGTTATGATGTAACGAATTATTTTTTTATATATTTTCATGGGTTTAAGTACCAATATTGTTGGACGTTGTTTCTTAACAAAAAAAATAATAAAATAAAAATTTAAATAAGTTTAAAAGGCATGGTTAATTGAGACATGCACTATTAAAACAATTTGAGATAAAAGAAAAAAAGGATAGCTTAGTGGTATTCAATGTGTTGATCAATATGTATCTAAACCAGTGGTCTATGGTTTAAGTCCCTCTTTGAACAACGGTTGCATTCTTATTTGATCTTGTCTTTTAACAAGATACACAGGCTTCGGTAAACAACAGCACCCCAAGAATAAACAAACCCAAAATCCATACACCTATGGCTAAAAAGGCATGTTGATACAAAGAATTTTAAACCAGTGCAGACCAAAAGGTACAAATTTACATTTTATAGCACTTCTGTGCGATTTATATTAAGTAGAGATGGTAAATTCTGACCCAATTACTTTTGGTCTAGGCTAGAGATGCAAATAAATCGGTTAAAACCAGTTTTCGGTTATTAGAAAACCGGTTTTAAAAAAACCGGTTTTTCTAATAACCGGTTTCGGTTTTAGGTTTTTTGAAATCGGTTTTTTTCGGTTATAAAATGTTCGAATCGGTTTTTTTCGGTTATATATATTTTTCGGAATCGGTTTTTTACGTTCGTTTTTTTTCGGTTATAAATGTTCGGGATATCGGTTTTTAATCGGTTCGGTTTTTTCGGAATTAAAACTTCGAATATTTTTTTATATAAAATTGTTATTATCACAACATTTAATTAAACAACTACACCGGGAAACATTACTAAACAAATACAATCTACTTTTTATTTGCACCGGAAACATACTAAAAAAATGACAACATATCTTTTATTTAAACAAACAATTATTTCAACTAAAAAATAGATAAATACTAATACATTCGAGCTTCGGCGTTATGACCATCAACACTGAAAATCATATTAGTGTTGCTCAAGTAGTCATATTTTTTTTTTTTTTTTTTAAACTATTAGTGTTTCGGTTATATTAGTGTATCAAGTAGTGTTTTTTTAAACATTTTTTTAAAAAATTTTTGTGTTTTTTTTAAAAACTATTAGTGTACTCAAGTAGTTAAAAAACGGGTGTGGTTTTTTTTTTAAAATATTAAGGTAATAAAAAAAAAAAATTAAAAAAAAAAAAAAAAAAAAACCGGTCTTTAACGGTTTTTTTAAAAAAACGGTTAAAACCGGTTTTAATACGGTTTAAAACCGAGTAAAAAACCGGTATTGCAAAAAAACCGAAACCTGGTTAACCGAGTTCGGTTATATTTTACCGAAAACCGGATTAAAAATAACACCGGTTTTTAAAAAAAAATAGGGTTTCGGTTTTTTTAGACGGTTTTTTTAAAAAACAGCGTTTTGGATTTTATCTATAGTCTTAGGCTGTTTCGAATCACACTAATTTGTTTTTGGAGTCAATATGGGTAATCCATAGTATCATTTGAAGCACTCTATTAGTCAATATTGAAGGGTAATTGATTTTCCTTGATTATTTTCACAAAAACATACATATATATAGGTTCACAAAGATAATGGCTTGAGCAAAATAAGCCTACACTCATCTACACCAAAAATTCATGATAAGGATAATATAATCATAATCAAAGAAATAGGACCAAACCTATTATGGTCATAATAAATGACAATTAATTATATGACTAATACGCCCATTTTGCAGTGGAGTGGTGGAGGTCGTTGCCTCATACTGGATAGAAATTCTTCTAAAAACATTGCGGGAAGGAAGTCCCTTGGTGAAAATATGGCTTATTGAAACGAGAGGGCACTTGTTAGGAACTCATAACCTGACCTGCGGGTAAATAATCTCAGACGAAATGTATGTCAATCTCAATGTGTTTCGTCGTTGATGTTGACAGGGTTGACGACATTAAACAGCACTAACGTTATACATTAGGAATGAGTTCGCAGTCGATAACAGGAGTGAGTTAAAACTCACGATGAAGATTATGAAGCCATACTGTTTCTGCTACAACTGTTAGCATCCCCCGATACTTCAGGTCGACACTAGAGCGTGAAAGAGTGTGTTGTCGTTTAGCGGGAACAAGATTATAAAGTTATCACCTAAAAAGGACACAAATAACCTGAGGTAGGAACCTTGAATGTAGAGGAAAACCGCCGCATCAGCATCAGTATAAACAAACAGAGGAGGTTAGTGGAGGACGATATAAATGAAGGCCTATATCTAAAGTACCCTGTACACTATCGCAAGATTACGCTTGAGAGCAGCTAAATTGTGGCTCTCAAGATCATGATTATAAAGGCACATTCTGCTGAAGCTGCCATAGATAAATCTGGAAGTGTAAATAAGTAAGATACTTGGCACCCCTGCAACGGTTGCGTTATAATAGTAGGATCCTGAACAGGAGACACCTTCCAGGCCCAAGTTTAGAGTTTAGACTCTGTATCAACGGGTGTCCGAGAAGGGTTACAAGTAACCATGTGAGCACGCTCAAGGAGCTGTAGAGCATACTTCTTCTGTGACAAAAACAAACCTGTAGGAGTACGATCAGCAGAAATACCAAGAAAGTAATTAAGCGCCCCAAGATCAGTCATGTCAAACTCATTATTTAGAGAACCTATAATCTGCTGAAGTAAGGCTGGACAAGAAGCTGTGAGAATGATGTCATCCACATAAATAAGTAAGTAAGCAACCTGAGAACCCTGTCTATAGATAAACAATGAGGAATCGCATCGACTATGATAAAATCCAGCTCGTGTGGCATAACCTGCAAACCGCTGAAACCAAGCCCGGGGTGCTTGTTTCAGTCCATATAAAGATCTCTGTAAAAGACAAACATGATGAGGATACCGATTGTCAACAAAACCAGGAGGCTGATGCATGTACACAGTCTCAGATAAGTCACCGTTAAGAAAAGCATTCTTAACATCAAGTTGGTGTATGGGCCACTGACGAGACACGGCAAGGCTAAGGACCGTGCGAATGGTGGCCGGTTTAACGACCGGACTAAAGGTCTCATCAAAATCAACACCTAGTTGCTGACTACTACCGTTAGCAACTAAACGAGCCTTATAGCGGCTCAAAGTCCCGTCAGCATGAAACTTATGTTTAAACAACCACATGGAGCGAACCATATTAACACCTGCGGGCCTTGGTACAAGTAACCAAGTGCCATTTTTAACCAACGCATTATACTCATCGTACATAGCATTACGCCAGTTTGGGTCCTTTAAGGCGTGAGACGGATTTTTAGGGATAGGAGAAATAGAGAAAGTATGTAGAGACAAGCGGTCGATAGGTTTGACAATGCCTGATTGCGACCGAGTGATCATGGGATGAGTGCGGGGTGGTTCATTAACTGGGTCGGTATTGGTTTGTGGATTTGGTGGATCGAATATGGGTGGTGGCAGCGGACTGTTTTGGGTTTGGGTGTTGTGTGGTTTGTAACAAGTAGGCTGGTTGGTGGGGAAAGTTAGGCCTGGTGAATTTGGGCCGGTGTGAGTAGGACTTTGATTTGGATCGGTAATTGGTGGAGCAGTTAGGCTGCTCGTTTGGTGTGGGATGTTTGTGGAAGAATTAGGAAGTTTGTGATGAGTCTCCCCGAACCTTATCCTTGCAACTATATAGTACTTTTGCAAATTACATCATTGATAAAAATTAAAACTTTGATTAAAAGAATACATTACAAACTATAAATTGCTAGTCTAGTCATGGGAGATTTTATATCGGATGTAAGCCGAATCCACTTTTGACTTTTTGCATTAGATAGTTCATAATAAATCTTATTTCGATAATCATTAGTCATGTTTATGTTTGTTTTCAAAAAAAAACCCATTTATTTTCTCACAAGTCAAGAACTTAAAATAAAACATATAAACATCAACTAAACTAAATAATATTTATTTAAACACACTTAACAATTAAGGCATGCAAACATTAAATATGATCCTAATTATCTAATAATTAGACAATGTATTTATTCACATAGGGCTTCTTCATCCAATGACTCTGGACACATACATCGAATTAATCGATTGCGTAAGCCTTATTTAAATAAATACCACATAACACATAAATCTTTTAACTATTTTTAGGCCCCATTAATTCAATAATAAGGGTCTTCCCGAATTCTTGAATCATGGATCTTACCAATTAAGAAATTTTTTAAAATTATGCGATTCTTGATCATATTTAAACCATATCTTTTTAACAAATTAACAAGATTTTATATTGTATATCAATCCATGATAAATTTGCATGATTTTATCATGGATCTCAATTAACAATTAACAAAACTTAAAACTATTAACAATTAATACATCAAGTTTTATATAAAATTGCATACAACCTAGATCTCGTCTAATTAATTTTATTAACCGTCAAGATCAAATCTTTTAAAGATCAAATCTTTATGCATAAAACGCCCAAATGGCTTAAAAAATTAATCAAGAACCCTAATTATTTGTCCAATTTTATTCCTTGTAACTACAAATTCATATACGATGGCTCGTGATGCCACTGTTGGGTTTTTACAACTATTAACTATTAAAGATCACGAGTACGCAGCGGAATAAATAAAACACGTATAGAATATGTAATTAACAAGGGTTCAAGAAAGTGTGTACCTTTTAGCACGAAACGATACACCGCTTAAAGGTAACCGTTAACACCGTCTTCTATATACGCGTGTGTATAAATATAATACCACGCAAACTAATTAAGTTACCAAAGTAGATAACCTCTATGGTGTGCATACACTACACGTCACTGAGATACGTTAGGATGCTAGTCCTTTCTTCACGAATAAAACAACCAAACACGATGTTCATGTTTAGGTTCTTGACAAGAGATGATCGAATCTATATTCTTATTCTTTGTCAGATTGTCGAACAACAAGGAAAAGACAATTACTGCTGCATGTGATATATTAGTAAAAACCTCATGCATACCGCATGTATGCATGTATATAACATGCATGGTTCACATTACTTTTCCATACGCATGATGAATTGTGATTTATATCAAAGATAATAACTTTTGGGTTATTGAAGGTTTATGTGTCGTATGTATTAAGGGTATATCATATATCTATATCAACCCATATAATGATCTCCTAAGAGTCATTATATAGTTCCATGATTTGATCTCCAAGTTACAATACAACACCTCCTCTGGTTTTCTAAAAACGACACTTGAACCCTTCTTCTTTTCTAGTTGCGACCATTTAATTATTTCGTGAAACATATTAATATAATTAATATACAATAAATATATTAATTACATTAATAAACGTATCCTCTGTGTATACGTGTGTGCCCTCATAGGCTCACATATTTTCGGCCGTATATTTATTTATGATATGGACATATCCCAACAGTTTGGATGCAAGAGAAGTGAGGAGGGGGTAAGGTTGAGTATTGAGGAAGGTGTAAGAAGGAGGCGAGGACGGTGTCATAGATTTGTAAGGGAATTGTGTTTCGTCAAAGGTGACGTATCGAGAGAGAATAATTTTGTTTGTCTCGAAGTTAAGGCAACGAAAATCACGATGACCATAATAGGTGTGTTTAACTAACACAATTATATTGACTAATAAGTCAATATAATTAATGTCATTAATTATATTGACTATTACACACAATACAGTTTTAACAAAAGCATATGCTTAAAAATTCGAGTTGGTTGTTTTTTCTACTATTTTATTATGTGAACAAAAATCCAAGTCTTTTTTAACAAGAGTTATCTCTAAAACAAACAGTAACTAACACAAAAGTGTATACAGGAATCAACTTGATCCATTTTGTCACCCATGTATTTTCTTTGGGCATTCACACTTTGTATTTGGCAATATATGTAGTCCAACAATGCAAATTGTTCTGCTTTCAAATTGTATTATTTGCCAATTTTTGTAGCCCGTTCATTTGGACGAACCGTATGCAACATTCTCATGAAATCTTAAATGACGTAAATGGATCAAGTAATGCAACAATTATATATCATCACAACTAATGCCTGATGCAAGTCAACGAAGCTTGCGCCTGATCAAAATGTTTGGTATGAAATTTTGCTTCTATCAAAGATATCATTGCCGCTGACTGTGAATTTGGGCATTTTTTTTAATCATTATTATGTATTTTATCTGCTTTGCAAGTTGGATGTGAAAATATGGAGTGAACATTTGGCATTTTTACTGGAAATTTATGTGGCTGGTTGATATTTACTATGAGAGCATGTATTTTAGCAACTCTGTTGTAGTACAGAATATTCATTTATAATGATTTATCAAAGGTTGGTTTGTTTTTAAGAAGGCCCGTATTTTTACATGGACAACTATATGTTGCCATCTCACGAGTAAAGCGCAATAAAGGATTAAAGGTGCTTTGTTGTTACAATGATGCGAATTATTCAAATTCAACATCAAATTATGTTTTCAAGGAAGTATTAGTTTGTATTTGAATACTCTAATTTACAATATTTCGTATGTCAAGCATATTAGTTTTTTTCTGTATATGGAATAATATTTTTTAATAGGAAGCAATAAATTTCATTTCTATATTATCTGTTAAATATTACTTTGTTTTATATTTTGCATAGACATACACAAAATATAAACGTAAGATTTACTATGTAGTATAATGAAGCTAGTCCGCCCATCGGGCGGGCTATGAAGCTAGTAAGAAGATGTGGTGGCTTCTATGGAATTTTCGTAATAATAAGATGTTCGAGGCCAATCCCAAATCTAATGAGACGTTTTTTGATGAGATTATTTGTAGTTCTTATTACTGGTGTCGGTATAGATGCAATACTTTGTTTAGCTGGGACGATTGATATAAAAACCCGTCTCTTATTTCTTTGTAATTTCTAGCTCCTTGCTAGTTTTTCTTAATAAAAGTCGCCGTTTAAAAAAAAAAAGCTAGTAAGCTATATACAACGTCTTATTAGAAAATAAAGTATATAAATATGTGATTTTTGGAATGGTGATAATAACTTCAAGAAATAAATATCACATTTCTAAGAAAATAAACCCATATTGGTTGACTAAATTGATCATATTCTTCCGTTAACTTGATAGACAAAAGATTGACATTTTAGAGTTTTTAAGTATAGCTACTGAAAATGACTATATGCAGTTTTAAGCCGTCCCTTAAAGTTGGTGTAGTTTGGGATGAACCTAAATACTCGCGAACGACCATGGCAGGTTACTTCTGGTCTTTGTAAGGAACAAGTCTGAAATCTTGGTTACGGAAAATAATCTGGTCAATCGATAGGTTTTGACTCAGTTAGTACCCACCATGACAGGATAGTTGTCATATCCATTCATTGTGGAGTAAATAATGGTTGATGCAAAAAAAACCACAACCCCCGAAATCAAAATGTTCTCTGTAATCTTACACCTTTTCTTATTGGAGGACGTAGAACAATAAAAGACAAGATTTTAATAAACTTTCCTAAGCCATATAAATAAAGATGGGTTATAAAGATTCTTTAAATTGGTTGTAATATCCTCTTTTATTTTCCTTTTATTTTATGTTTTTTTTTAATATTATAAAACTGTAAAATAAAAAGTATGAAAAAAACTTATAAAGTTTAACAAGTCAAAAGTATTAAATTGATAAAAAATACATAACGAAAACTGATAAAAAAAACTGTGTTGTATTGTAAACATGAGGTTAAAAGGGGGTGGGGTGTAGAGGTTGTAAAAATGTATAAAACATGTAGGTCAGAGGTACCAATAATAATACACATATAAATATTGTATAATTTATAATTTTATATACACTGTAATGCTGTAGTAGAGTTGATCACGATCCAAAATCAGACCCGACCGAAATTGATTTTGTCCACAACATCAAACCGAAGTGGCCAGTCCTATGTCCGGGTCGGTTCGTTTTGTCTTCGGTCCATAAACAAAACTATTGGTTTTTATGCAAGACCCGAACCGGACCGAATATAGAAAATGATTGACCGAGGACCCGAACCAAATATGTCGGGAATGTTTCGATCGATCCAGTATCTCAGTCCGATCCGATACCGGGCTATTAACTAGCCATAAAATGCATTACGTAAAGCACAGAAGTTCTTCATGTTTAACACTTCACCTATGGGGATTACTTGTATTTATTTTTAAAAATTCCAAATTAATATTTGTTTTTGGATGAACTCGTATGCACTGGAATATTGAAAAAACATTGTTGCGAGTACAACTTTTGGCCACAACATAAGCATTTTTAGACAGCTGTATTTCTTTAACAACGATAAAAAAAACCACATGAAATATAGATATAAAAATAAAATGGATTTTTTTTTTCAAAGGCGATAAAATGGATATATGACATGTGTGAGACAATTATGTATTTATTGTTGGGTTTTATAATCTAATTAACCATATTAATTATCACGAGTACGCAGCGGAATAAATGATCACGTGTAGAACACAATAATTAACAAGATAGAAAACATGTACCTTTTAGCACGAAACGATACACCGTTTAAAGGTAACCGTAAACACCGTCTTCTATATACGCGTGTGTATAATACCACGCGAAACCACCAAGAATCAAAGTATGATTCCTCTAAGCTTCCACACACTATACGTTCTTAGCAAACGACGAGGTATGCTAGTACTAGTAGTGTATAACAAACGATCTTCTTGTTCTTTGAATCAATCAACTAGCGAACAAATAATGATGATGATCGAACTTAAATAAAGCAAAAGGGTGTCCACTTTGTTTGTTTGATTTATGAAGATAAAATCAAAGATTCCAAGAAATTTGAATCCGGTCAACAAAGTAGGGAAAGAATAGTCGAACTTTTTTTTTAAGGTTATATGTTTTCCAAGTTATATCTTGACTAATGAAAACATAAACCATATATATAGAGTCTATACCCTAATCCTTGTGGGATTCCACTTCTTGCTGACTAAGGATACAAAATAAAAGATCCAACCCTTTAAACTTCGGTTTATAAATAATTAGTCCCTCACGTTTAACCATTAAACGTTTAACTAATTATTTAATACTCGTTAACTTTTAACGATCGTTTGTTATACATTTAATATATATTACATTAATATATTTTCTCGTCATTTAACATATAAACGTGTGCGTCCCCTTAGGTTCGAAAATATTTTCGGACATATATTAATTCATATATGGTCATAATCCAACAAGGTATACGTCTGATTGCTTAAGAAAAGAATAACGAACCAAACAAAGATTATAGTTATTGTTTTACTACCTTTATTAAACAAATAAACAAAAGCACCTTTATTGGTGTTTGTAATTTGCCGTAAGATAGGACCAGGAAAAGGAAACAAATTTGCTTTTAGTGATGATATATTTTATGTCATATGGATTCGTTTGCTGTGTGGGACTTTGTGAAAAAATAGGACGATCCATATGAGAAGAGGTACTCAACCCTAATCCAAGTCTTTCCATTCAATCCCACACTTTACAAACCCGACACTTTAAGTCCTTCTCTTTTTATTAAATGGATATATAAAGTTAGTTAAGCGTTTAACGGAAACTAACGTCCGTTTAAATATATTTTGTGAAACATATTATATAATTAATATATATAATAAGTATATATATTAATTACATAATAAACGTACTTTTCGTGTCTTACGTGTGTGCCCCCAATAGGCTCACACATTTCTAGTTGTATATTGCGTATCCAACTACCATAATCCAACAACTCCCACTTGGGAGTTGGAGTAGCAGACTGCCCGTATACTAACAACGGAAACGTCTAGCAACACTCACATTCGTTGTTAAAACTAGAAATGTCTGAGATTAAGTTTCAAAAACATTCTCAGTAGCATGGTTATGTATCTTTTGCCATAATCAACTCTTTGTTCAGATACCGTTAAACCATGGATATGGATCCTAACTCATTCCATATAGTTTAACTATTTAGATTCTCGTTAT